>JAQFYZ010001008.1:0-28931 GCA_034695085.1 Cylindroiulus punctatus
TCAGGTGTGGTCGTTTCAAGCCTCCGTAGAAAATTAACGCAACGGAGGCGCAACGGACAGGTGTGAACGAAGCATAACACTTAAACACAACGGCTGACTTATTTGTCCAGCATACATGTGCAATGAAAGAGAATGCAACTTTAGGCAGAAGGATGAAGCCATACTGTGATGATCAGTGTGTAAGACCATACATGTACATGTATATGGTCTTGTGTTGAAATCAATCGTCTTGCCAGGAGACATTAGCTAGTCATGTTTGGCTGCTTGCATAACCATGTCAGATCATCTAAGGCATATTACGAGCGTAGATAACAAATGCACATTTCGCAAGGCAAATGCTGCATGATTTAATTATGTGATATATGGCACCTAATTATGGAATGACGTTTATATGGTCATGTGTGGATAATTTGTGGTCTGATCATATATGAAATACATTATAATGTACGAGTACAGTATGTCGTATATGGCCTTCATGTATACATGTATTTATTTTTTCCATCTTGGTCGCCTTTAACACATCAATTTTTTTTAATCCAAATATACTGCGAAATTCCTCCAACTGAAACGGCCATGCATGTACGAAACTACATGTACAAACAAGCAGACCATTGCCAAAATATTCAAACATTCATGTCCTAAAAATCAAACGATTTGAAAATTTAAAATCCATTGGAATCCAGTGGAAGGCCAGCACTTTGCTCCAATATTTCCCGCACTGCCATGCATCATTTAAACGTCCTTAAATCACATGGACATGGAGATTTCCGTTTTCCATTCCCCTAAATCCAGGCATCTCAGCGCAAGAGCGTTGCACCATGCAGTCTAAATGTTTAATGCACTGCTAACGAAATGTATTATTCCCATAATGGTGGTATTGTCCTCCCAACCAATGGTCCGATGGGATTTGGGTAGAGAAGGGAGCCACATGGGCGAATGGCTCATATTTGTACAACGAAGACAGGTAGATATTTACACAGGCACAATGGGCATAGTGGATGCATGGGTAATGGCGTTTTTAGATATGCATGAAAGCATTGGAGGAATCACAGTTTCAAAGTGCTCCACCCTTAGCATGCAAGGGGTGCGGGTGAAAACACACAGGGGCAGGAGCCGAGCAAGGTGCAACGTAGGAATGTTTAATACGAGAGTAACTGCATATTGGCAGTACATGTACAAGTATTTCAGCACGCAGAACACCACGGTTAGATGCGCACTTGCTCGATTTTTCACGGATACAGCAGTCGCATTAAAAGCTCACTTAACCTCTCACTTGACCTCTGCACGAAAATGTAACAGTGCAATTACCCTCAACGACACCCATGGACATTTGTATGTCCCAAACTTATGGTAGCTAGAGCAACGGATGCACATTTCTGCAGTAACAATCCTGTAGAATTTTTGAAGTATTCTGAATGCAAACGATTTCTACAGATAGTTGTTTGCATATTTAATCGGAACCTTTGCATATCAACTTGTATAATAATCCTGAAGCAACTGTACTGCAGGAAACGCTTTGCAGCAATATGGCTCCAGAAAGTTGAGTGCAAAACAAATGCGAAATATTAAATTCGATGCAGAAATATATTCACCAGAAAATTACTAATCAGCATAAAATCAGCATAACAAAGTATGTACAAAGTGCAACAAAAAATGAACAAAAATTAATTTTACCAAATCATAAGCTGATGCTAAGTTTGATTGAGTAGACTGGCATCTAAAGCACAGAAGAAAAAAAGTGTGACTACATAACAGACCATATAATAGGAAAGTGGTTTGTTTACCCCTTTACTGAACAATCTTAAATGGTCAATGTCCACATTTTTCATTCTACTTTTTTTTTGTAAAAATGTGGATGTTTTCATGTTAAACAGCGCAGGCAGCATTTCGTTTATCCATTAATATTTCTTAAAAGCCACAATACAAGAAACCACCGAACCGTTAACAAATTCGCCGAGTAGGTTATTACTGCATCACCTGCTTTGTTTTAAGTATTTTTTGTATAAAGAGAATTCTTGATCACACAATGTTGAAGGCAGTTTCCTGATTAAAAAATTATTATGCAACACCGCAACATCACTCAAAACTTCATACTAGCAGAATAAAAGTGTTTAATATCTTAAAACTTGAATTTCAATCTTTATTTTCAGATCAAACATCCAAGCGGCATATAAGGCAAAGTACTCTTCATTTCGATTCTATTTGCCGAAGAGCTTTTAGAGGCAGCCTGTTTTGCATTCACGTTCATTCCATATATGAATTGTGCATTATATATGAAGTATTGCTTAGAATATATAAAATGAGTAGATAAAAATAAACAAGCGAAGCTTCGTCGTGAACATTACTAGCTGCATGAAAAAAATGTTCGCATATGCATTTTACCAGGATGATGCTGTAGTATGAAATTGAAACTAGTGAAAATTTCACTTAATCTAAGAACGTATTGAGACTATGGTAAGTCATGTACACTCACATCTAGTGGTGTAAGTTATAACTTAAAGTTTGCATGTTTAGGTTATATCGAGATGAACGCTACCTGTCGACCATTCTTTGCAACTCCCCAATTTGTTCGACATTAAAAGTTAGTTGGGTAAAAACACCTTCATTTTTTCCCATAATGGACGATGATCGATGCTTCAGGCTAGCAAGGTTTGGTGCAAGGAACAGCAAATGCATTAGCCATTTTCCAATTAAATCTGGAAGAGTTTTCCACTTTGTTGAACGTCTTAGGATGCTGGTACTAGATGAGGGTACCATAGATTTGCTTTGTATTTTTTTCGTATTGTTTCTGTTTGGGCTTCATGGCCCTTCCTCGCTAAATGCTAGTTTCAGCAGCAACTATTGCGTGACCAATCAATTAGCAGCCCGAGAGCACAGGGTAGAGGACTCAGACAAGAGCAATCTGTCTGTCTTCAGTTGCTTCAACAAGTAATAACAATAATAATACAGAAAGGTATTGGAGGGGGAGCCTCACAAAAAATGGCCTACATAGGGTGGAGAAACCTGCAAATTGGATATTCAGCTATGCAAGTCGGCGAGCTAGCGCTAGTGAAAAAGGTGTGCTAAATTGGTCAAGTGCTTGGACTCTCCAGAATTGACAATGACACCGATTCATTAACATGCATCACAACCAAAGGCGCCAAAGACAACCTTCTGAAAGGCACATCATATTCAATGCTGAGAAAGCTGTGCTTTTTTAAAAACTGACAATTGGGTAATAACAACTGTGATTTACCATTAACTTCTACAAATCCATGTGCCTAAAGTTGCAAAGAACATGCTTTCACTGACAAAGCATGATTTAAATACCAAATGGACGACTATGCATTTAACTTTTCCATTTGAAAATGGGTGCCATTCTAAAGCACCAAACTACAGCAGAACTGCTGTATATCATCAGCCTCAAATGCAGCTTAATCAAATCAATACCTTCACTCCCAAGGTACATACTGGTATCAGGATTTCGCATTACATGTAATTTTTGGAGTGACTTTGCTATAAAACACGTTTTGTTTTAAGTGTATAGTGCAGACGCGCCTTAATAAATACATCATACGAATGGTTATCAGACTAAGCCATTATTACTGATAATATAATGACTTCTTTAGGACAAAAAAGACTTCTGATATGCGTAGTGATTGAATAAAGTTTTGAATTACCGCTGAGAAAAGTTTCTCAAAACCTGCATCAAACAGTGACGTTGGCAAATAATTAAAATTCGTGTCTTCGAGCCTATTTTCGCTTATCAGGTAACCTATAGAGTGAGTTTGTTACGAGTATACTTTCAGGGCACTGAATGGCAAGTATTTTTTTCCAACAGTCGAATATCGTCATTTTCGTCTCATCCCATCTATCAAATTTCTCGAAAAAGGTGACATTTCCTTATTCGAGGAAATCGTGATTCGGTTTGGAGCCGAAATATTTCGCACCGAGCTCCCTTCCCACATCAATGATAATAGGTGATGATGCAGTCATTTGCAGGGCGATGTGAGAGAACTTGGTTAGAAGAGAAGCAGAGTAAAGATAACAAGGAGCAGCGCGATGAATTCAATGATATTGATATGCAATCCGTGCATGTTGTCATCGTTTGACACGCTTTTATCCTGATGGGTTTGGGGGACAATGGGAGGAATGCTACCCCCTGTGCCTCAAAACCCAATTGTTCGTGTTTTGCAGGGTTTCACTGTCACATCCACTGGCAGAGCGAGTTAATTAAGAGTTAAACGAACGGAGAATTTGCCAGAACTAGTGAATAGGGGCGAGAAGCTTTCTCTCCATCCAAGACACGAAAATTATGATGGAAAGGAGTTACAATAGAGAAGCATCATCTTCCCGAGCACTGATGTGAAACGAGCGTGGACAGGGCTGCCATCTGTGGGCTGGAAACCCAATGCCAAATCCGCATCTAAAGTGGAACTACTTCTAGCCAAATTCAATTGAAAGGAGAAACTCATTTTTTCCATGCATGCAACGTTATAAAAAAATCGATGAATCGCTTTCTATTAAATAAATAATCGCGAGCAAATTAGTTTTTATAGTTGCAGAGAGGAATAAGGAATGATGGAATGTGCTTGCTGGTTACTACAATGCACTACCACCCACGAGAAACAAAAGAAATATTGAGAATAAAATACGAAGCAGAGCGGCAATTATCCACAGCAACAAATTACGATCCAGAGCAGCAAACTATGTTTTCGGATAATTGAAACGAAATTATTTTTTTTGTTCGAGTGGTGCAGGGTTGAGCTATGAAAATGTACAAAGCCCAAGTCTAAGTACAATATATTACATTGGAAAGCTTTATACGTTTTGCTGCATTGGTTTCACTTAGCTAACTATTTTTCCTAAGTTTATCTGCTAGTCAGGCATTTTAATTAAACATAAACAAACAATGAAAACATGCGACATTACGTCAAAAACGTGAAGCATCCCTTTCTTATAATTATTTTAGGATAGCTTTTGTTAAAATTATTGTAAACAAAATGTGTATAAGAAACATGTCTACGTTCCTCATTCTGTGAAAAATGATCAGTGAAAGTATTAAAGTAATGGAAGTAGTCCAGAAAGTGTAAAGGACACAGCAGCAATGTGTGTTTGTGCTCTGCAGCAATTTGGACATGTTTAAAATACAATATACAGTATAGTTGTAGTCATCAAGCTACAAGTATTCCAGCTGTTAAATCATGCCTCTAGCAGTTCTTTAAAACTACATGTACATTAAACTAAAGTTACAAATCGGTTTAAGAGTAATTTCCCGTGTATTGTTCGTTCGAATTCAAAGCCAAATTGCTTCCAAAACAAAATTGAAATTATAGGACAACAAAAGCTCGCCTAAAGTATGATAAATTATTCGTATACACATTTTTCCACCACCACCAATTAACCCAGCACCACCCAATGAAAAGAAAATTTATTAATGCGGGGCAGCATTGAAACCGCGCTATAAACCACCAGAGGTCACATGGACTCCCTTCATCATCTTTAACTTTTTGTATAAACGACAACAAATTCTCATTTAACAAATTAGCGCAATATTTTCAGTCACGGTCCCAATGGCCGGCCCAAAATGAAATGGCCTTACAGGACTACAGGTGTTAACATAAATCGTTTCCATATAAATACACCATAGTTAACCTGAGGCTATTAAACCATACAGTAAATGAGGAGGGCGCATCCGAAATGTTCATTCGAGCGAACTCAGCTTAAATTAATTGAATTGTTGGCAATGTTGAGCTAATAATAGTTCGGCTAGGGAAAAGGGGGTGTAGGTGGCGCCAGCGTAGTTTGTTTTAATTTCGTGAAATATATGGAGTTCGAGCCACGCGCAATGACCCGGATTAATTGTTATGCAAATATGCGCTCTGTATCTGCAAGAAGGGTCGCGGCCCGAAATTTACAATTAAATTAGCGGCAATGATTTAGACTAAAAATGCTGAGAGAACCAGCAACTAATTTCCATATACGTTAGAACGTGAAATATTTAATAACTGGGAAGAGGCAAGCCATATCTGGGGGGTAAATAAATACCGGAGGGATACATAAACATAGCGGTGTATTTACAATGAGGGAGTTACATTTGAGTTAGTGCTCGATAGTACGCTAAAAAAATACGCGGTATTTATATAGAACAGCATGTCGTTGGAAATGCATTCCCTCACAAATCACTCACTGAAAGTACTTTACTGCATGGCTGCCTGGATAATACCATCGATATACATGTGCATGTAATATCAAAATGGCATTCAGTGACTTTAAAATAGCAAAAAGGTTTTTTAACAAATCGGCAAAATGATCAGGAGCACAATAATACCACAAGCTGACAAAGATGTCTTTGAGAGACAGCTCGACAAGATTCGGCGGCCATCTTGATTCAAAATGGCGCCCTATCATTTCAATATTTCTCACAGTATTGACAACATTTTAAACCATTCATAGAGAAAAGTAAGGGTTCTGTATCTTAGAATTAGGAATGGTCTTAAGGGATGCTCAGATGTTTTAGAGAATACTGATTCAAACACCAAAGTGCATGGGGTGAAATGAAATGTTTTAAAAGGAAATCGCATCATGTGCGCAACGAAACCATCAAATGCCTAATTAGAAACCATCACAACTTTGGTCGTAAGCAACCCATGGGAAAAGTTTGGCTGTTGGTAAATTATTCTGCGCCCTGCAATGTTCGATGCCCACCTTGCACGCAATCACACAAAGCCCCATAAAACAAAGAGCGGGCACTGAATGGGAGCACTTCTAATGACTATAAAATTTCATGTAAATTAATTATTCACTATTTTTTGTAATTTAATAGAAGAGCAATACGATTGTTATTAGGATGAGACCGTTCTCTAGGCGCTGGCACGCGAACGTTGAGCACGGCACGTGGAATGACCCCTAAGCCCTGGCCCCGCCCACCCCTAAAGTTGGACACCTCCAAAATTCACGCCTGAGACACCAAAGAACTGGCGATGGATATTTTGACGACGTTTAAAGTGGAAATCAAACAAACGGTTGTAGGACGTGAAAAATTCAGACCTAACAAGTGGACAAAAGCTAAAGACATTTAAAGCTTCGCACCTATGGGGTGCGGCTTACAAACAGAATTTTGGGCTTGACAGGTACATGTAGTGTGTTGCAGGCACGCTACTGCCATTCGAGGAGCTTTACTACAAAAAATAGATGTTGGGGTCGGAATACAAAACCTCCCAGAGAACCATCGGCGAAAACTCGTTTGGAAGCTTCTCAGGGCAAGGTTTTAAACTACTGCTGCCCAGTTTAGCATTTCAAAACGAAACTGGATGAAATGGTTAAGTGGTGGCTTGAGCTTGTACACCACATGTGCAGTTAATAATAAAGTTTGGCTGAAAGCGGATTCACTACTAAGCTCTTGCTTAACAAGTTGGATTAAGCAAGGGTGCATCGTTTATAAATTCATGCACTTCGAATGTGAAAAACCAAATGTAGTGGCGTTTTAACATCTTATCAACTATATACAGCTGTATATCCAAGAGAAAAGCAGTACTTACAGTAATTGGTGGACGGATGCGCATCCATGTACTGTTGTTGTTTTACTGCAATAGTCGTGTTGGGCATCAGCTCATGTGACTTCAGCATCATTCTGATGGCTGTACTACAGCATAGTCCCTGTTCCACCCCGCTGCGCCTGGACACCATAAGAAAATGGGCTTCTTCTAACAGCTCGTTGGCTGGCAGTGATGACCTGGAGGATGGGCACCTAAACACAGAAAATTACATTTTCAGGTTAGGCTGCGTTAGACACAAAACAGCATCAAACAGTACTGTAAAAGGACAAATTGCAAATGAACAGTTGTCATTCTTATACACAAGACAGGACAGGATTAAAAATATTTTGGTTTATGATCTCATTTCAATACAAATTTCGCTAAATTGGATCATTTTTTGATCAACGATACCTAGAGATGATGGCAAATTTTTACACCCCCATCAAATACACTATCATCTACCTTACTACAATATAACATAAAAGTTTGGAGGTTATAGTGAGCTCCATGAATGTGCAACAGAACAGCATTTAAACGTACAATTCCCGACTATAATAAACAAATAATTGTTTATTTTTTCCATCTCCAGTAATTAGCCCTTTTGTTATCTTCTTAGTTGAAAATAAGAACATTTTATCGTGCATGCTAAATCCCCAGCGAGTTGATAAACCCGATTTAGTTGCCGAAAACGATCATTATTGTTGCAAACCGAGAGCAATAAGAAAGGGGAGAATCCAGCGTGAGCCTTCGACGGTGCTGACATCGACTATTTGGAAATATCTGATGAAACAGTCGTACAAAAGCGGGTAATTGCCGTTTTATGGAGAAAAAAAATGTATTGAATTATGTATATTTGAGAATTCTCGCAGATGCCAAGCTCAAATGGTTTTTCCTGATGGCGCACAATCGTATAGGGATGATCGTCTTGAACGTTCGCTCCAGTATAGACACACCTGACTCAAGATCTTGATTACATTTTTATGGGAGACATTTTCAACATGAGCTTCAAAATGGGAGGCAATAAACTTAATTCGGGAAAGAAACTTAATTCCCGCATTTACACGATTGCATTCTTCTTCAAAGTTAAAACTGAATTTATTCCACGAGGACATGAACCGCTAAAGCCTGATGGCCAATCTGGGGATATATGTTCGAGTAAGATGTGAAAGGCTGAACCGATTTTCTGGGCAGCATTTCAGCCTAAGTATTGTGGACCTCATCCAGAACCATTCTGACCTAGTGCATGCAATACATGAATTGTCCAACTACAAGAATCCTAATTTCTTGTAGGAGAAGAAGCTCCCATGGCGGACCAGGGCATAATTTAAATCTTCACAACAGCCAATTAACTTCCTGAGTTAAGTCAGCTAGACAAATGACTACGTTAAGAGAAAATTGTACACGTATTTGGCAAATAAGTAGCTTTTATTTGATTGGCTACTGTTAACGTCCTAACAGTTGGACAGGCTTTACGTCCCTCTAAAATGCACTGCACATGCAGGCTGGGAACTAATAGCAAGATTTATCTGGAGATTTCCTTCCAGGGGTACCTTCCGCATACAAAAAACTGAAAAAGTGAGCTAGCTTACATCGTTTAATGGATTCAAAACGTCTTCGCCATATGTCAGGCTGCGAAGCACGTAGTCAAACGGCAGCCTCCTAAGAACATGAACATGTCAACAGAGGACGAAGATGCCCTTTGGCTGGATTCTGGCTGGATTCGAAGTCGTTCAAAAGATTTCAATGTACTGGCAGGTAAAGGCCAAAGCACTACCCCCCAGCAGTCAGTGTATAGATTTCTTCAGTCTCACTCCCTTTTGGGGACATTGGGGTGTCCACAAAACGGAGGCAAGCCAGCAGTGTGAACAGCAGGGTGCATAGCTAATGGGACCACTGTGCGGTGAGTGCCCCTTTTCTGCATGTGCCTTACCTCAGCCCTGCAAAGGTGAGAGGTGGGCTGAGAAAAGTGTTCAAAAGACGGTGGGGACCCACAAAGGCGATTATTTACGGGTCTGTGCCCAGCACCGCACGCACCCCAACGGGCCCTCAGCCCTTTTGTCAGGCCCCCCGTGTGATTCGGGGGGCTTGGGACCTTTCAATGGGCCGGCCACAAGGACCCGCCCCCCTTTTCTTCAGCGTGGTCAACTCCATGCAACCTAGCGCTGGCATCGAAAGGCAATCGCAAACCACCAAAGGAACAACTTGCTTTTTCTTAGGCTTTTCTCAAACCCCAACCTGCCTATTCACATCCCCCTCCTTGGGTTCTTGTCCGATTTTATCATGCCTGGTAAGTTCTGACCGGCCATCTGTCTTGCATCTCAACTTTTTGCAGGTACAGAGTAGTTTGTGCTGCTGGTCTTTACTGGCGTTGGCATCGAAAACGATGCACGCTGGTAAAACTTTAGAATCTCCTTCAGAAGATCAGAAAGTTTTGGATTGGTCAGCTACACTAGTGCCAACAGCATCACTAACCATGTGGTCAAATTCCGTCAATATGACAATGTTAAATCCACCAGCATACTCAAGGTCGTGATATCACCTGTCCAGAACTGTCAACAAGTGGACAAAGTGGCTTTGAGAGTTGACAGCCTGAACAGTCTGGCTCTCATCCCCATCATTACGATCAACACTTTATGACCCATTTTATATTCGGGTTCTGCATTCCTTCTTACATTTATTTCAGAAACAACAGTTTTATTTATTTAAAAGAGGATTCCAAATACGTTTTAGCCCCATCCGTACTTTTACAAGCTATGTAGGGAAAATCCCACGGGATGTTAAGGCAGGTTGGCTTCCGGGATTATACCATTCTCAATCCATTTGGAGAGCATATCACCCTGCTAATGAATCATTAAGCTGGGCATTGTTTTTTTCACGCAAATTTTGTCAGGGCGTGGCCGAACAACAATGCCACATTTCTGGTTCCGGTCTGGTCCATTTAGATCAATTAGCACGGCAGTGGGCTAGTCCCTATAATGCGAAACATGTTATGGTCACAGCTAGTCTACTCTCAAAACAATTAAGATTAGCCCTCATTAAAACTTATTTAAATATATGCAAATAATTGTTGCACTTGCATGGAGTTTCGTGTAAACAACTGTTAAAATATGGAACGGATTTCTACTGATAACAGATGTTCTCAGTTATCTTATCTTGAAATGATACGAGTTTTTGCACCTATTAGAAACGCGAGATGGTGCATTAGTAAAATGAAAACATCCTGAATGGATATTGGGGGATGTCTTTCAGACCAGCTCGGATTGAACAGGTGATATGGATCGACAAAAGTTCGATTGCACGAGTAAACAGCACTTTCGGAGAGCCTGCATTAATGCTCAAGTGATGTAGACATTGATGAAGCATCATTAAAACATGATCACTCCATTTGGAAGGTAAAAAATCAATGAATCCCATAACAAATTTATGTCACGTAAGAAATCACGATCCCTTAAAACCTTTCGACACTGTTTACTGCCAAAGATGGTGGCAATAGAACATTTTCATCGCAAGATTGCATTTGCAGGAAACATATTTGGTTTACAAGGAGTGTCAGATTCCTTTGAGAGTTCTGATTGCTTTTCCAAAATGTGGTTTTTGCAACCAACTGTTTTTTTAAAGAAAAATGATTGAGTAATGAAAGTAGGACATTATAATCTCCCTGCACTATGTAATAACCATGTCATGGCTTTCACCCCCCCCCCCCCCCCCACAGATGATGATATAATAGTTGAACGTGCCTTATATTTGGCGCCAGTTTTATGCTTTCTTCAACATTAAACAGGATAGTTTGGTTGACAATTATTATCTATCACTGACTATCAGTTTTAAGGTCAGCTACCATTACCTTTTATTACCTACAACTCTTGGGAAAGAAATCTTGCCTGAATAGGGCCTAGAGAAAAGCGAACCATCTTAATATTCATGAATTCAAAAACGCACTAAATTTGAAACATCAAAACGACATTTGCAAAAGCAAAGCAAGCAACCTCCAAGCTGCCAAGGTCTACGACCAGATTCCCCTGGAGCATGATCGAGGCCTCATTTTGCAGTTTTGATGGGAGGCGATAGTATATGCAAAGGTAAATAGCTGCGGTATTATAGCCCTCTTTATTGTAATCATCCCCAGGTTACTTAGGCCAACGGAGTCGATTTAAACAGGGGCTTACAAATCTAATCCCTAGCGCTCGCAATGGAAAATAGACTGCCAAATAGGAGGCTTAAATCCGACCACTTTCACAAATAATACCGAAATATAGTGACGCAAGCCCGAGGCCAGTCACTTAGTTGATAATGCCTGCAGAAGGGAGGCCGGCAACCTAAGATTTAGTGCAAATGTAATAAATTCGGCCACTAAGACATCTTTTCATAGGATTAGACGACTGAGTGTGGCACGCATCATCAGGGACGTAGTTTCTTGCACTCAAGTTGTTGACCAGAAAATGGAATTAAACAATTGTTCGACCAGCCAATTGTCGCGAATGGGGTTAAAAAGCAGCTGACCATACTAAAAAGTGGGTGTCAAAGCACTTGCCCAACTGTAATAGTTTCAGCTGTGCTACAGATTTGACCCTACTCCAACATTGATACTATGAAAGTGAGCTTCTCCTAACGGCTATTAGGTTGACAAAGATTGCCTAGGGGTTGAGCAGATAAAGAAAGTTTTAGGTTAGTTTATGTTAAACATAAAATACACGTAAAAAAGAAAGAAAAACAAGGAATAACTTGCATCTGTTAGGACAGGTTTCTTCTATACAAAACAAGTAGGGTAACTGTAATGCAAAACACTACTTTGTTCACAAAAATTAAAGAGTTCATTAATTTCACCGGGGACAAACAAATGTCATCGTATTTGCATGCAATAACCCGCCTTCTGCTAATTATAATAGCAGATAAACGCAAAATGCTAAATCAAAGGCTAATGGGCATATTGTATGCAGATTGCACGTCAAATCCGTTACACATCCGGTGAGATTATAATGCGCATTTCCGTGTCAATTAAAGCACAAATTGAAAGCAGAGGCCAACATTACACACATGCACATGCAGGCAGTCATACCTAGCACTACAACAGTACAATTCGTTACCATGAGGCTAATCAACAACAAGTTTAATTGCGAAGTTGCCAAAGTCTTCAACGCAAACTAGCATATTTTAGAAATTACAGAGGAGACATTGATGGAATAGAGACAAAACTACATGTACATGCACCTACAGTGTAGGTATCGACGAATATCCCATGACATGTCTCGTCAACGTCATCCATTTGCTAATTTTTTAATATGCATCCTAGAGCATCGATGTCAACTGGACAGGGTACGGAATTGCCTCATGGTAACAACTCAAGAAAAACAATGGGAATCCATCCATAAATAAATAAGTTAGTTAGAGAAGCCAGGGCATTGCTCAGGTATTATCAGAGGACTTTTTTCTCTGGAAAATAACAGTGCAGGCACTGTGTCATCTGACTTTTTATCAGAATCGACGAACTTCATGAAAAAGCACCAGAAGACCGAGTTTAGATATGTCCATACTGAGTCGTGGTGAGCTTAAGATGATCCAGCTCAGTCACGCAGCAATATATGTGAGAGTTCTAGCATCTGCGCCCATTTTCCGTGCCCTTCCATCTCCCCCAAACGTATGGACATGGCAATATTTACTTATCGACTGCTTACTGAAATACAAATCAATAAGGCGAGGCTTTTAAAAACGGCATAAGTGTTCGATACAGCATTACAACTGGCGAGTGTCAAACTGCTGGATCGGCATAGTGGGATGAAATCCTCATTCCCATGGTGGAAAACGCCCTTTCTTAGGATAACAGCTCCAGAGGAAATCTCCACAGATTTTACATTACGATAAAAGCAAGGGGGATGAAAAGGCAGTGGGGGCCAAGTAGTCATAAAACCGCAACACTGTCGTCATCCCGGAGTTACATTTCGATCTGTGCTTCTTGGAGCACCTAAATCTCTGGAAAATTGACATGCCATTGCAGATTGCCAGTCTGCCCATACGTCTTAATAGAAAAAGCCCACATTCCCACAAGGCCATCCATCGCAGAACCACCCTTGTAGTCGTAATTAAAGGATGTCATAGTGGACAAATAGGTATAGAAGAAGGCCAAAATGGCCACCGTCCACTCATCAAACACTTATCACGTCCGACTGCAACGTTAATCGTAATTCATTGGATTTATATAGATATTGGGGGCGAAATTGCCACTGGCTGTGTTCGGGACGAAGAAATCTTGTCGAAATCCTCTCCTTTAAGTGGTTGCAAGCGGGAAAGTGCCGTAGAAAAGCCACGATATTCTATAATCTTTATTTATTGGCATTAGGCAGTTTACGATTAAGGGTATGTGGCAGTAAGGCCACTCGAGATTTCCGATCAACAATTATTATCCGCGGCGTGTAACCGAGGGGGCGATGCCCCACTAGCAAGAAGACGTGACAGTTCTGCTTAAGACGATGATGAGAAAAACTTAAAATTAGAAAAGTAAACTTTAGTGGGAAAAAGTGTTGCCCATAGCCTTGTATACTGTTGGAGGAAGGATGAAACGAAATCTATAGTCATGACAGAAATTGGGTATTGCAGATCAAAGGATGAACTTGACTGTTTCTTAAGATAAAGCAGCTTTTTAAAAAAGTTAGGATGTGATCTGATATTAACGACAGAAGTAACATAAATTTATGTATCTTAAATATTGAAAAGGCCAAACTTCATTGGCTTAACTACACAATACATTGTCCTGCTCTGCCATTTGCACTGTGAAAAAGTGGGCTTCTTCTAACGGCTCGTAAGCTGACAGTGATTGCCTGGCGATCGGGCAGCTGAAAAGAGCATACTGGCAAATAATTGCTAACTGTTTCAGATTACGTGTACACTGACGGATAACTTTCTAACGATGCAATTCCGATGTCTACACTTTAACCAAATGTATGTATTCCGAGGTTTGTCATCACCTGAATGAAAACCCTAGGAAAAAACATTTTCACCGAAATTTGGGTAATTTACCCAGGTTTGGGTGGCAAAGGACTTCGAACTTAGCTATAGAATAAAACCAGCTTGCGAAAAAAGCAATATCTAACGGACTGAAACTCCTTGAAAGATGCATACAGAAAACGTATTTGTACTCAAGATATGATAATGGTACCGCTTTAATGTTACCTCAAGCAGGTTTACTACTACGGTCGTGACACCTCCGAGTCACCTGAAGGGCATATGTTGTTTGCAGCTGCCCAGCTTTGACCTTAGCCTTAAATGCCTAACTGACAGTTCTCAGAAGGAATATCGAAAGAATTGCCTCTTTGAAAGGACGTTCAGTCTGTAGTACAATCCCAAAGAATGACTTTCATAAGCCCTAATCACTGCCAGTAGCTCCTCCAGCAAAATGAGCAGATGCAACTGAACTAGAGCTCGAATCTGGTGCACACAGGCTTGAATCGTTGGTATTTTAAAGAACAGTTGCCATATTGTTCCAGCAGATGGAGTGACAGACAGACAGTCGTGATATAGAAGAATAAATCATGGCTTTACTTTGCGCCATGGATTTGCCTTTTTTTTTATTTCGCGGCATGCACTTACGAGCAGATGACTTGATTCCAGTTAATTGTGCGGTTTTGCTAAAGATGTCTGCAAAAATACTGCACATTAATCACGATATTATTAGCGCGGGGGCTCTCCATTTATATACTTTCCCACAAGGTGCATTGGCAGAGCACGTTGACTCAGCATCCTCTTTTGTTATTTCTGCCAAACGAAATATGAAAAGCTAGGATGCTGAAAGCGTTTTCAATAGATTTCAAGAAGCCACAGTCGATTAATAATTTCGATTAATCACAGGAACGTCGCCAGCGCCGCGCCATGTAAGGGCCCTCCATTAAATTGCCACTAATTCTGTAAAAGTGTTATTTCCTGTCCTACCAAATAAATGGCAGATATTTGAAGAAAAGCTGCTAAAAATGTTACTTGTCGAAGGTCGACAAGCTTCACTCTCACTACCTGGCCCTTTTTCATAAAAATAAGTGTGAAGCGTTCCATGAATCTGAAGAACAGCTGTGAGGAGTTGAGGTTTTCAAGTTTCCTAGACAAGTTATCCCCTGGGCACACCCTGTACTTAAAAACATTTTTAGCAATCAGGTTGATAATGTTGAATAGTGTTGCCGGGTGATGTTCCAAACCATCAGAAAATTTGCCAGCATTATTTTATGCATAGCCCGGAAGTTAAGCAAGTTTGGTGCCCAAATAATTTCGCTGACAGATCATTAGAAGCTCACCTGACTGAAGATGACTTGATCTTCCATAATATTGAGCTTTAAATTACTGACCAATTTCAAATGCTACGTGAAATGGAATGCGTTATATATATGTACATTGCGAGCAGAGGTAATGTTAATTACATTGCCTTTTTTTTGCGCCATGGTAATAACCATGTCATTGATGTCATATCTTACGCTGATAAAGCCTAGCAGGCACATCAATACTTCCGGTTGCTGCCAATAAGTGAATTATATTTTTACGACAGTTAATGACATTGGTTGACGCTATCATTACAAGGGGTTCGACTTAATTCCGACAGAAATTACGTGCATTTTATATGCACACACAAAAATCCATAAAAACATAATGAGCGTATACGTAATAAAAAGTAATAACGCTAGAGCACGCGAGGAGCGGGGATCACAGGTAGTCCAGGCCATAAAAATATACGAAGATAGGCCTATAATATATAATGATGCTATCACATAATAGAAGTTAACTACCTATTTATTGCGTGCATACAAATGCCAATAGGTTTCCAATTACATAAGACCTGTAGGCCTACCCCTTAGTGCACGCATGGGATTACCCCGCTATATGAAAACACGTTCCTGGAAAGATCTTCAAGAAGGGATTCAGCCCAGAACATCACACTCCTGTACAACGATTGCCAATGCCTGTTATAAAATATCTGCTGTTCAAACTAATTTAACTATGTACATATAAATACTGTATGATTGCCAACAAATGCATGCCATGTGATAGAAGGGCTCACAACTTCAGTTATACATGTAGTATTCAATTCAAGGTGCAGTCAGCACCTGAGATGTCATGTGGTGGGGGTACATCTATACAAGAAATGAAAGTAAAATGCAAAATAAAGAAAATGCAGTGAAATGCAGCCAATAAAAAAAAGATGCATCAGAATGACATGCCCCCCGCGTACAAAAGTCTTCAGGAAAAATATAAGCCAAATGAAGTAGAGAATATACAGGGACATTCAGACAGATCTGCTGGACATGTCGCCCAGAAGGGAGCGCCCCCTGTCGCCACGTCAGACAGCGTGCAAATTTGCTCGCCAAGAACACCTAAACGCAAACGCCCACCAATAAAAGCACTATCTGTGGATGTTATTCTCGGGGCGCAACTGCTCCCCATCCATAACTCGGTTAACGGCAGATTTTTTGACGGCAAAACGTTATGAAATTTGTCTACGGCTGTTGATCTCGATCTCCAATCTCAGAAGACATTCTTCGCAGCCATTAAGCACGACATAAAAGAAAAGGTTTGTTTTGCGAGGAGGAACACATGTGTTCAAGAAACAGCCACCCGCAATGCACCGCAGCCCTCCAGTCAGCCAAAACAGAGCAGCAGCCAGCCCTTTTAGGGAAGATCCCTTCCGTTCCAGGAATCGGGAGAATGCATTTGAGTGCATTTGTTTGCATCTCACTTTCAATGGGAGCATACACTTAACGAGCAGAGAGTAAGCCCCCTTGTTTTCTACATAAATGAAAACGGAAAATTGGGGGATACGTGGCACGCTTCGTGAATGGCAACATTGTGTCCAGGACGTAAAATTCGTCCTGGATACGCTTTTTTTGGAACAGGGTTTTCGTGACATGGTGTAATTGGGCTGGATGAACACCGACGTCTCCAGATAATGCACATGTGACATGGCGTGTGCCAAAAACCCGCATAAGCATATAGCAACCCGAATAATTTACCACAAGAGAAGTTTCTTGAGGAGATATTACTGATATTTTGAGGCGATATTATTTTATTAAAATGAATATTTGAATGTTGAATTGCTAGGCCAACTGGTATAAGCGAAGAAAATCTGAATTTCACTAACAGTAAATTTAAACTGATGAATTTACTGTTGGCATCTCATGTTGGGAACAGCCACTTGATGTTGAATGGGAAGTACTTTACCGCGTATGATCACCCGTACAAAAAGTTGATGCATGCATTTATCTTGTTTTCTCATTGAAACAAGAAATACCAGATATACCAGAAATTGTATTTATATGCATGTCATTCATTAAATGTTACCTATGTTTTCATATCACACTATGCATACGTGTATGTAGATTCCAATTACTTAAATCTACTCTTGGATGGGATACGAGCTACATGTATTCCGGATTGAAACAATAATATAAGAAAAAAATTGCATCCCAGTTTCACGTGGACGGTTGGTTTTATCGTTTAAAATATCTGATGCATGAATAATTTACAACTGTCATATAAAGATAAGCACTGCTTTTAGCATATGTGCGACTAGGAAGTTGCAGGCATGTATCAGAACATAATTGAATATTCTGGTGAATAAACTTTCATTATTTCCATAAAAGCTTTTCATCTCAATTGCACGTAGATAGTGCATAAGTAAATACAAAAACAAACCATCTTTACGTAATTTTTAAAATAACAGCGTGCTGTAACCAACAAAACGGAGGAACGATTTTGCCCTCAACATCGCAAACAAAGGAACTTCATTAGTTTCCTACTTTTTTTCGAACACAATAGTGAATACCTGCATCGAGACGATCAATATGATACGCATCTACGTTGGTTTCCACTATATCCATTTCTCTCGATATAACTGTTTCAAAATGTGTGCTGAAGCAGGATTTCTTTATATCAATAGGAATCATCTATTGAATATTATTTGAAGAGTCAGTAATTATCTCACTTTTTCCTATTTCTAATCAATTGTCGTCCCTCGTGACAATAACATTCAGTATGTCGTCAACAGTAAGTCGAGATCTCATTATGAATGACATCTTCACCATCAACAGCACCAAGACTAGTCGTTCTTGATGGATGTCGGCGTTTATGCTGCTTAATCATATGTTGGTCACCAAATATTTCACCACTTGGAAGCAAGCACCAACAACTGAAAAATCGCAAGCATCATACATCAGTGGTGATGGATATTGCCATCATGTTTAGCCCAGACAATTTTTTTGGTTTTATTTTGTGGATATTTCCTGCTATATAGACCATATCACAAACTTATCAACCATCATCACAAGTCTGGAAAAAAATTCATCATTGTCTGATGTTTCAAAGTTGCCAGGAGCACGAACATTATTGCCAATATTTAGCACAATTAATACAACTTGTCAAATTAGGCATTATATATTGCCATTTTTGTAATAATGGTAGGACTTCATGGTCACATTTACTAAGTAGTTTGAATCTGGTTAGACCTACATCTTACAGAATTCACGGGACATAGTCTATGGACGTCCCCTGGAAAATGGGTAAGGAAAATGTTTGAGTGCATGTGATTGAAAACAGGTAGTTAGCGTATTATTCTGTTCGTTTAATCTGTTCAGGTGAATCTAGTTTGGCTGTTTGAACTTCCTCACCCAGACCGATGCAAAAACATTTTCCTACGCTAAGAAAACAAGCTCGGTAGGCGCAAAAGTGAGAAACGAAAATTAGAGAATGAAATGGGGGTTCCTTCGTATCTCTCAAAACATCTTGCGTGGCCAGCCATGAATACCTTGTTAACGATGTTGCATGGCGGACAATACTCCAGCTTGTTTTACTTCGGAAAAACTTTTCAAGTTGAGTATTCCCCATTAGATGCCTATCCAAGATGGTCAGATGAGTTATCTTTTGACAGTAGGTTGCAGGCATCCAGCTTGGCCTCTCCGAAGAAAAGTTGAAAAAAAAATTTCAAGTTCACCATCAGATAGGCACCGGCATCCCACGGTGTCTACACACATGGGCCCTGGGGCAGTGACCCACCCCTGATGGGGCACGGCTACTGCAGAGCGCAAACTCATGCATGCAACGGCACCCCTCATACCTCTGCACGTTCCAGAAGACAAGAAAACGATAACACCTGTATGCAAAAGATGACTTAATACCTGTTTCTGTTTTCTGTTTCACATTTATTACTGTTATTGTTCCCCGGATCGCCTACAAATGATAGATATCCCCCTCTTACATGCAACCCTGCTGCTAGATAGCGGATCGAAAGCATGCAGGAGTCGTACTAGAAACATGTACTGAGAAAGATGGTACTATATTCGTTGAGGGAAGGCTTAAGGTAGGTGAACAACCGATGGAAAACGCTTTTTGATCACATCAATATGTATTAAAAACGTAAAAAAATGTCAACCAGACTATCAGAACTGACGTTTGGATTCGATAAAGTATTACCAGTAATAGTTTAAAGCAACCAAATTGAATTGATATCAAAGATGAAGTTTTCTAAAACAAAAATCAAGTTAATTTTTGAAAATCTTCCAACGGATTATTGCACATTGAAAACACATGAAAGTATAAGAAATGTAAAAAATCAAACAGTCCATTCGAACTGACTTTCAGATTCGTTAAACTCTTACGAGTAATATGGTCTGAAGCAATCAACTTAAATTTTAGATTTTAGAAAATCTTTCAGAGGATTATTGTGTACCCTCATATGCAAGATGCACAACAAGTACACAACAAGTGCACAACGAGCAGGGCAAATAAATTTTCTTTTCAAACCTCAATTATGACGTTATATATATGTATATTACAGATCATATAGGAGGGGCTTTTATTGGGCATTTCACAGACTAAGGTGGCTATTTGTACCCTTTATATCAAAATTCATTTCAAATTGCATATTCAAAGTGACATTTACATTTATTCGATGAGCAATGTACAGGGGCGTCGAAAGCTTCGCTTCAATTATTTGTAAATCGAATGTTTTTAAGACCAATTTATATCGATTTGGGAATGGCGCTTAACGCTTAGAGCGTCGTAACGCAATTTGTTCGCAATTCATTAAATTATTCAAACTAAATCCATTAACATTCATACCCGGAGATACGTGGAAATGCGATTATCTTCGGATGATTCAGGATGTTAGCCCCTCGCGTGTAAGATTTCAATCAACTGAGTGAGAATTTCGGAAAAAGTAATGCTCTAAACAAGCCCACTTAATAACGCACCACTGGATGCAGATTATCAGCAAATCCAATGCGTTCAAAAAGAATATAATTATGTAGAAAGTAAGCCAGGGACTTGGACACAATTTAATTCTGGCTACAGGGTTCATAGTGATTGAGAACTTGGGTAGCTGCGAGAAAATTAGCCAATTTAGGTAAATATTGAAACGCTGGTAAACCAGGGCCTTCATTTAGACGACCGAAATAATTGCATTAAGGCAATGGCTTCGTTGCACAACCTCAAATCGTCGAGCCAAAATTAATTGCAAATATGACGATACTCCCCTACTAGTGTACATATCTCGGTACATACAGCGTATATACGTTGAAAATTTCCCAAAGAGAGATGGCGATGAGGAGCTCTACACCTCAATCCCTATTCTATAATTAATTTACAATGCTTGCATAAACATTCTCGATATTTTAAACGTGATCGATGCCAAGCCTCATGCACTCACGATGAAGAATCAAAATTGTTTAATAAAATTAGAGGCTTTCCAACAAAAAGTGGGCTTTTTACACTGTAACCCCCTTTCTAATCCATTTCCCCCCGAATTGGACAACAATTACCCCATCCCAATAATTTTTGGACATCTTTTTCCATTATACAGGGTGATTGCGAAATGTGTCCCCTCTAAACATTGCTTAAGTTAAGGTGCTAGCATGCCAAAAGTCATAATGACAGTGAAACAAGTCCTGAAAAAGGTATCCTGAAATTACCTTGAACCAGTCCACCAAAAACAAGATACAATGTATTGAGAGCTTAACATTTAGCTCAACTTCCATCAACGGATGGCATTGGATGCATTATCCAATGGGTGATTATTGGGTTTTTTTGCATCCCTGTCATTGTCATCGCCTCAATTTGCAATTTCGTCTATTCCTCGGAAGACATTTAGATTGGGGGGGGGGGGATGTGAGGGCGTTGGAAGGCTGTTCTTCATGGACAGTCCCACACCAGTGTTGCAGCTCCTCCTCAAGCTGTTAATTTAATAAAACAAGATTGCCAACCCAGGCAGCCACTTGGAAACTCGGGTTCCATTCCCGGCCAATTTCCAGAGCGTCAAACTCAATTTCCAGAGCGTCCCCACCGTCGAAGGGGGTTTGATTTATTTGACCAGTGATCAATTCCCTTCCAAATCTGTTCATTCCTCATTTCGACAGTGAAGTAATTTTTTTTTTACCCAGTCGCACCCCAGACCCATTACCGATTTCATTTTCCTCCCAGACACCATCTTAAACAAAATTACGCAGTGAAGAGGCCGTAACGGGTTCCATGGGGGCGATTCGTTCCGACACTCGTGGCCAGAGGGCCCTGGAGAGGAGCCTGAGGGGATGGGCAGCGCCGTCTGTCGTCAGACCACGGTTATGGAGGACCTGCCTGAATTGGCCATGGAGGACGCGCTTAGGGTAACCTGCAATGGCGATGGTGGGGAAGGTGGCTTTGTGGGACGGGTGGGGGTTAGGGGGTCCAGGTGACGTCTGAATGAATGAGGGGGGAGATGAGATTGAGTACCGGTCCGAAACGCTCAATTTTTGCTCGTCCAGCTCCAGGCGTGAGGAATGCAGAGAGCGGGTGAAAGGTGCCATGCCAAGCCTTTGAAAGGATGAGAAATGGTGAGAGTGACCCACGAGGTTCAGGATGAATTTTTTATCTCTCCCCAGAATTTGAGGGGGGTGCGGCGTGTTTACGTTGGGAGGCGAGTAGGACACGATTGCGATTCGTTAATGCCGAAGCATCCCATTCTGGAGAAATCAATTGAATGAATAAGCACATTATTCGATAGTGCCCGAGCAGGGGTAGAGCATAAAGTCGTCGTCGTGCATCGGCCTCAACCTGGGGAAAATGCAGTTTGAACATATTTCCAAATTGTATCCCTAACAGCCACCCCAACAATAGTAACATGTCCTCGATCAGTGTCTGTCACATGTTGCGAAAGACCAGGACTAATTTAAGGTAAATTAGTGCCGTTTGTATTTACCTAAGATACTTGGTTGTAGGTCAAACAACACGTGCAAATTGAAATTCATTATACTCAACTCGAGTATTTTACATGTTTCTTAGACTATGTCCACGTGATGAAACTCATCTGCCTCAACAAATCTGCAGCAAGACTGTTTTTGTTTATCGAGAATAAATAAGCGTCGATCGTTTCAGTAATAAAGTTGCTGAAATAAAACGTGCCCATTTTTCATTTCGTGGATAATAAAAATGAGAAAATGCTTAAATAACATTGAAAAAGTTGAAAAATCATAAGCAAATTCAAGGTGTTATCTTTGACAATCTGTTAAGATCACTTGAAGAACACTTAATGATCAACCTGAACCTTACTGGGCAATTAGAATATAACTAAACACGTAAATTCGCTTAAAGTTCCTTAAAAGTATGGAGGAAGGCGGCAGAACATCCTGCAAATCGATAAAGCATGCCAGTTTCAAGTCACAGGAAAGTTCAAAATTTGGTAGGCACCCAATATGTCTGCTCCCTTCTCCAATGGCCGCTAGATGGCTTATCGGTGGCATGCACCTCGCACTAGTTCCGTTTTTCTACTTTCACTTCCGGTCAAATCTTATTCCCTCATGCAGTAAAAATTGATTTTGCTGCTTGCTCAGTTCATGTTGCGCGATCCAGGTACTGAACTCCTTGCTAGTGTTTATGTCACAGTTGGGGTATTAAAACTGAACCTTCATTCCATTGGCGATCAGGAGATTCTTACATGTTAAAAGTTCATAGAGGTCATATGCAGAACCAGATTTTTACAGAAGTTAGTCCACCATTTGCAGGGAAGCAACCCTAGTACCTCATAAAAAGCAGAGGTTGGACTGGCACAAATCAGTCACATTCGGTGCACATTTCCTAGTCTAAGTCAATGCCCTAGGCTTCAATCTCTTGTCCATGGACTTCTTGGACAGCCCGACAGAAGACTGGTAAGGATGCGCCCTCTAGATGACGTTGATCACCAGCCGTGGAGATGCTTTTGAGCATCAAAAAGGTCTCTTGCGAAAGCAGCAATGCTCATCGGCAATGCTAATGACTGCAATGATTAACCCATTTCGGAGAAGGGTCCCTAAGGGAGTCACATCAGCGACCGCCATTAACGACTCAGCGAGCCTGTCAAGGGGGTTGGGGCCATGACACGAACATGTACAGAATGCCAAAGGTACAGTCGACAGTTGACCATGTGGAAGCAACTCGAGGACGACCCCCAGCGACGGCGGCGAAGCAGTGATACATGTAGCTGGACATGTTCTTTCCACCCCTACACCCCCTAACACATTTTAGTGCAAATTGGAAAAAAATTCCTTTATCTCCCCTATACAGGAATACAGGGGCATTTTCAAGTTGTTTCATATATGTTTATAAGTAAAAAAACTTGGGTATTACAATGTAATGCAGATTATGCCCTGCTCGATTTAAATATTCACAAATATTTATATTTCTAGCAAACATGCACCTGTCCAGTATGCGGGTCCTGTACTAGCCGTTTCAATTTATCCTTTTCGTTCTTCTGTTTTTGTGTGTGCTTAAGTTAACCTAACCTAAACTCATCTAAATCTTCAATTTATGTAGCAGCTGCCCAATCGCCAGGCAATCACTGCAATCACATATACAAGAATGACATTGTCCAAGCTGTGGCAATTCATCCTTATTGCGTTCAATCCACCACTGTGTTATCTAAACTAAACTTAAACTTAAATGTAACTTCCTTATCTAGCTGCCCAACCGCCAGGCAATCACTGCTAGCCCACAAAGTCTATGGTGGATTTTCATATAATTTTCTAAAGTGTAGTCGAAATCTGTAGGCATGCCCACTAAGGTTGGAAACTGTTAAAATTTGGAGGTGTTACTAATTGGGGAAGGTGGCTAAGTTACCGCTTCCAAGTCTTCTAACACCAACAAATTCTACTACTGCCAGCCAGTCCCAGTATTTCTTTCAACATCCCCTGGCTAGTATTCAAGTGGCCATTACATTAAGGTTGGATCCTTCTATACCGACCACTTGTAGAATGCTTGGGAAATGTTCATTTAGTGGTACATAAATAAAAATCTTACGTTCGAGTATCTGATGACCCCCACCTCATTCCACCTTCTCCAACTCTCACTTTGGACGTCGTTTATGCACAGCGCCCAATTTGCGTTTATGTGTATGAAGGTAAAAGAAAAATGACATAAGACTGGACTGGAGCTTGGCGCCCACTGGCGGCATGATTAATATTCCACCAGTAATCCCATTACCCAATTTGGTGGACCAAAAGGGGAAAAAAAGACAAAATCAGGAAAAATGGGCCACCATGCAACACCAATCATAAAGTGAAACCACGTGAGGGCGTTCGGAGGAGCAACAGCCTATAACTGCACAATTAATGCAATTACGCTGGATTCATAAATTATTGACGGACTAGATTAAATGTGCCCCGAGTTATGGTATTATATCGAAAAGGCAGCCCGCAGATGTCGGAGCAAGCAGACTTAATTATTTACCGAAATCAAACCGCGGAGGATATTTTGCTAAACCCAATTCGGCGAACTGAGTAACGTTTCATTATGAAAATATAAATATCTTCCAGAGTTGTGCTATTTTTCGTTGCACGGCTTTAAACATCAAACTGGGGAGTCGTCCAGTGGGAGTTCAGCTTATTTGCAGTCGCATTTTCCAGCGATTCAATACTTCGGGCATCTTAAGAGTTAGGCTGTAAATTATGCGAGCTGGGTTTATTCCTGAATAGCAAGTTTGTAGACGAATGGGGTAAAAAATGCATCTGGAGTGCAATTTCTGCAATTGGGGTAACTCTCTGCAGGTTTATCTGGTTCAGGGAGTGAAATAAAACTTTCTGCCATGGTTGGGACCGACTTCGCTCAAAAAACAGACGAAAGGGGCACACCAGCAACTGTATCGTATTCCCATTACGTAAATTGTCACCATTTCATGGTACTATCGCACTAGAATACAACTTAGAATCGATTCTCACAAACTGTCTGAGAGCACCCAACTACAGTATACAGCCATCGTTCATATCCATGTACCTGTACAAGAACGTTAATTTTTTGAAAGCACTATTTCCTCACTTCGCAACTAGCTGAGTGTCTCAGATTGCCTGACAGCACTGTCAACTCAACTACACGTATTTGGAAGCGAAAACAGATTGTCTGAGAACACACTGAACTTTGTCTGACAGAGCTCGAAAATTGACTGAATACTCCCAACTATCTGAATGGTTGAAAGCCAGAACTCAGTCATATTTTTCCAATTTTCGGATGCGAATCGATGCAGAAGGAAGCTTGGGCCGCCATTCATGAATACGAAATTGGATTAAGAATAAAATGATAAACCATGCATATGCATGATGGGACTAATCTGAGCGATACCACATGGGAGGCGATTACCAATTTATACTGTACATTTGCTGCAGACGGTCAACTGGACGCTTATTGAATTCGAGCATATAAATGGATATTCCGTCCATATCAATAATCACGAACTTTGGCAGATAGGCGATTTGGGGCCGCACATATATTAAACTACGCGATTCGACATCCAAAGTTGTACGGAGGTAGGGGTGTACAAAAATCGGACAATGATGGACTATTGGTGAGATATGGGGTCAGACAGTTCCGACGTCCGATTTCTATCCTTCTATTTATATCATTTCCATATAGGCCATTTACGAAAGTTTTCGTTTCTGGGTATAAATAATTGAAGAGTTGAGTATCATCATGTTACAAGATTTTTACAGAATTACAGACAGGAGGTGCAGAGAATAAAGGACACATTAACAGATTGGCACTGCAATGGAATCTCCTGTTGTACCTGGTTACCATGTTTAGAGGGATAACTTGGTCATTTTCCCTGATTATCAAAATCAAATTTCAGCAGCTTTGGGAGAATTAGGAAGGTGATAAGCATACATCCACCCAATGTCACCCCAGATGTCATTATACATGAATGGAATGCTAATTCCACATGTTAATTCCAAACAGGACTGAGCCACAACCATACATGTTACAAACTTACATGTACGAGGCATAACCTGGGTATATATAGAAATTGTGCAATTAATTGGTAGCAAAACCAAATTTAACTGCCCAGTTTATACGGTTTATGGACGTATTACCTCTAGAAAAGGCATAAAAAATTCAGCATGAACCTGAATATTGATTGGACGACTAATTCGAACGGTTAAAAATCTACATGTAGTTGATAATGCATGAACAGTCATTATCGGTTTATGCAACATCCATACGTGCATAATAATAATAATTTGTGATAATAATAAACGCTCGCCGAAAGCATTTCAAATCTTCATAGCCATGAACGGGTCTTGAACTCGCAATATTGCATCACTTCACATTTTCAGGGTGGAATGAGAGTTTGGGGCAAAACTGACGATGGGAGGATAACGAGATTCATTAAATGAAACAATGATGAAGTCTGTTTAATGGATTTCTAGGCATTCAGTTTTTCCCGTTTTATTCATGGGCGCAAGCCTGGTGTTGGCACGGGTTTTATGCAGCTTTTATCTGCTTTCATATTGCTCCTACGTATTAAATAATGAATAGAGCTCCTCATTGCAATTTGACACAATGAGGGAGACGAAATGAAAACACAGATAATGACTTAGTTTATACTTAAACACAAAACGCTCATTGATCGTATAATCTGCAGAAGCTAGGTGCGCTCCAAACATGTATTCAAATAAACGTTTGAATATTTAATAACGCTACTTGCGTGCGAATTAAAAACAGCGAAATTCATATCTTACCTTATGAGAGGAGCTAAGGCGGATGTTGCCAAGAGGAATTCATATTCAGCTGGCGACGCACCTAAACGAAACAAAAATAACGATTTCAGCGAGGATTCATAGGGCCAATCTTAAAGGGGTTATTTCCAAAACCCAACTGGCAAAACAAATTAAACTAAGAAAATCGTAAAAGGTACTGCAGACCGAGCTAGAGCATCTATTGTGACTCGATCACCTCAGAGGTCAAGATCAAGGGGCCAATTTCACGTCATGAATAAAATGTAGTTTGCTCGGCATTAAAGAGGAAATTTTCGAATGACTTCAGTAGTGACCAGTGTTCATTGCTTAAATATACTATGATTCAAATATATTACACATCGACTGATTCTTTTTGAAAATACGATGGTAACTCAAAACTAACTGTTGGATTGCTCCAACCTTTTAGGTGGAGTAAGAAGTGTTTAAGCAACGTAAACAAGTCGAAAGGCAAAGTAACAATTGTATGAACAAAGTGGACGCAAACAACCATTACTCAGGGCACATTAAAATATGATGTGATCACAGTGTTGTGAGTTTTAAGACTCCTTCCCCCTTTGAGCATGTGTTGTGATGTTAACGATATTTTTAAAAGTTTGTTTTCCTTACAGTAACTAAAACGTGTGCTCAGTTAACTGGACTGCCCAGAACAAGTGCATCATGCATGATGATCACCATGGACAAATTGACGTTTCCAGGTAAACGAATGAACCATTATTTTTGTGATTCATTAAAGCAGCCAGAATACAAGTCCCAAGACACCCCTGCTTGGTCATTATTAATGAGAAATCTATTTGGAGAACTGGTTGATAATTATGCAGCGCTACTCTAATAACACTGCTAAGCGTGGGTAGACAGAGCGACAACATGTCACATCATTTGCATAAAAATAATGCTTTTGGTCTTTTCGTGCTAAAAATGGTCATGCAAAGCCATCGTTAAATCCCTTTGCAAACATAGGGGAACATCACCGTGTCATCCAACATGAACAAAAAAGGCTGCAAATTAATGTTATTACAAAACAAGCTCTCAGAAAGCGGAGTAAATCAATATGCAGGCTTTATTAACGCGCCTGCACAATAGCTAAATTATTTTCAAACAAAAACTTCTCCATGAAAGAGTAATATTTTTGCGATCAATTATTCTATGGCACTTGTAATAAGGCCAGCAGCATTTTATGGCAACCTACATAATAGTCAATTATTTTAACCATTAGCGGAAAAAGAACAGTCCTGAAAGGATCGTTAGGTAGCAGTTTTTTGAATAAACTAAAAATTAGAATTTACAGGGTGTCTGGTCGAAGCTTGAATCAAATTTCCCTTACTTTTCTAGGATTTAAGGACTACCAGACGAGGGGGCAACCACTCTTGAATTCCTGTGTACACAGCCTTTGAATTCCGTTAGAATTCCCACAGAATTCTATTGG
>JAQFYZ010001009.1:0-28885 GCA_034695085.1 Cylindroiulus punctatus
TGGGGAATGGACCACCCTCCAAAGGCACTTACACCCCTCCAAAGGCACTTACACCCCTCCAAAGGCACTTACACCCCACTTTCACCACGCGTACTGGGGAATGGACCATCCTCGAAAGGTACTTACACCCCATGTTAACTGGGGAATGGACTACTTTTGAAAGGCACTTACACCCCACTTGCACCATGTGTGCTGGGGAATAGACCACCCTCGAAAGGCACTTACACCCCACTTGCATCACGTGTACTGGGAAATGGACCAACCTTGAGAGGCACTTACACCCCACGTGTACAGGGGAATGGACCACCCTCCAAAGGCACTTACACCCCACTTGCATCATGTGTACTGGGGAATGGACCACCCTCCAAAGGCACTTACACCCTACTTTCACCACGTGTACTGGGAAATAAACCACCCTCGAAAGGCACTTACACCCCACGTGTACAGGGGAATGGACCACTCTCCAAAGGCACTTACACCCCACTTGCACCACGTGTACTAGGGAATGGACCACCCTCGAAAGGCACTTACACCCTTCGAAAGGCACTTACACCCCACTTGCACCACGTGTACTGGGGAATGGACCACCCTCCAAAGGCACTTACACCACATGTGCACTGGGGAATGGACCACCTTCGAAAGGCACTAACACCCCACTTGCACCACGCGTACTGGGGAATGGACCATCCTCTAAAGGCACTTACACCCCTCTAAAGGCACTTACACCCCTCTAAAGGCACTTACACCCCTCTAAAGGCACTTACACCCCTCGAAAGGCACTAACACCCCTCGTAAGGCACTTACACCCCTTGAAAGGCACTTAACACCCCTCCAAAGGCACTTACACCCCACTTGCATTACGTATTCTGGGGGAAGGACAACCCTCTAAAGGCACTTACACCCCATTTGCACCACGTGTACTGGGTCCAAAACTCATGTGGAAGTGTCATATGACCTATCCTCTTACTAGATTCTTGGAATTACAACACGCGTAATGTACCGATTGGCTGCGGATGTCAAGCACCGGCCAATCGCGGTGAGGTGCCACTCTGCGCGCACCGATACCAGGTGACCCAGAACTCATTTCGAGTCCCGACATGTCCTAACACGTCTCAACACGTCTGGACAAGCACTGCTGGAGCAAAAATGGCGTTTTCAGGCATACGGCTTCGCATTACGTCGCGCAGCCCGAAACACATCGCGCAGCCCGAAACACATTTGCGCGCTTGTGGAGCGAGCGAATGAGCAGTGGTCAAGCAGGCAAGGGTCTGGTGGCCGACAGGCGTCGCCTCCACGGCCGTTTGGCGGAATTTATGGTCGCTGGAACCGCACGCAGCCCGATAAATAGGACGAGATGGCGAAACTAATGGCACATAAATAAGCGGCTTTAATGGGCTTAATTAGGCGGAAGCACGCCAGGGGGCCGAGGGGGCGCTGCTGCCATGTGCGTGCACAACACCCGTTTTGCATACCGTGGTCGTGTGAAAAATTATACACATCACCCGCAAACACTAAGCCGCCCACACCCTGAGCTTCACCTGCACCTCGATGGCCATTGGTCCAAAATGGAGGCTCGCGATTGGAACGGTGCAGATGTGCATGTGGCGCCACCTGGCGGATAAAATATGTCTGGAAGTCATCGCATCAAAGATGGGTGCTTTTGACACCACCACCCACCCACCAAGTGTGTATGAGGATGACATACATGGTGTCAACATACAGGGTGCCCGTAAATGATGCCGTGGAGTTAACGCGATGCTCGCGCGATGTTGCGATGCTCCTAAAATATACGTTACGTGAAAATTGTGTATGACATGCAAATGTATGTTATGTATAATTTCATATGGGGTAAAAATAGCTGAAGGGATAATATTAAAATTAAAATTTTACATACTGACATACAGGGTGCCCGTAAGTGATGCCGCGGAGTTAACGCGATGCCCTCACCGTGCGTGTTCTAAAATATACGTTATGGGAAAATAGTGTATGACGTGCAAATGTATGTTAGATATTATTTCATATGGGGTAAAAAATAGCTGAAGTGATAATAATAAAATTAAAAATTAACATACTGACATGCAGGGTGCCCGTAAATGATGCCGAGGAGTTAACGCGATGTCCTCACCGCGCGCGTTCTAAAATATACGTTACGTGAAAATAGTGTATGACATGCAAATGTATGTTTTATATAATTTCATATGGGGTTAAAAAATAGCTGAAGGGATAATGTTAAATTTTTTAATTAATAATTAAATTAAATTTTAAAATAAAAAAATTCAAAATTTGAAATATAATTTCAGATTAAAATTATATTAATTTGTTTGCAACTTGTATATTATATATGTTTCAACTGCAATATTTTTTTGCAAATATATGTTACATCATAAATATTACAAAGTGCTGAATATACAGTATTATATTTCATGAAATATATTTATAATCGACAATAAAAATTGCATGGCATATTCAATGTAAATATTCATGTTATATATTTCATGTTACATTTAGAAATATTTCAATATTTCTAAATGTAACATGAAATATTTTTATGTTTATCTCATCCACTATATTTTCTGATAACTGACGATATAATTTTGCTGTATATACTCGATTTAAAATTTTTGTTAAAACATGGCGTGATAAAGGCCCATTAGGAGGTCGATTTTGCCAAAAAAAAATACTTGGCGAACTCGTATCTCATCTTAAATATTTTGTGAATTTTTTTTTAAGTCTTGTTATAAAGTCGTTTACATGTTTTAATTTAGTTTATATGGACGTTATCGTAAACGACTTTGTCTGGATTTTTTTGGACTTTGAATTCTTATTTTCGTGAATTTTTTAATTTATTTGTTTTTTGCATTTTAAGAAATTGCATTTGAATTGTTTTTGTTACTGAGTTTTGATTTGCAATCATTCATTTCGGTAATTTCTGTCAAAAAAAGATTTTTTCAAAATAAGATCTAATTTTTACGCAAATTAATTTCGTGGAATTTTTACTAAAGTTTTAATTTCGTTCAATTTGTTTCCAAATGTAATTACCTAATGTTTTTCCACAAATTTAAATAACTTTCTCAGCAAATTTTATTTTTTTGTTACTTTCTGATTTTACTTTTTTATTAATTTCAATTTTGAGGTTATTTTTTAATTTTGTTCAATTTTATTTCTAAGTTAATTTCGCTGAATTTTTCGCAAATTTAATTTCGCCGAATTTATTCGCAAATTTAATTTTGTAGCATTTTTTTGCATATTTTATTTCGTTCAATTTCTTTCCAAATATAATTACCTAATGTTTTCCACAAATTTTAATAACTTTTTCAGCATATTTTATTTCGTTACTTTCAAATGTAGTTTATTTTGATACTTTCTGGTTTTACTTTTTTATTAATTTCCATTTTTAAGTTATTTTTTAATTTGATTCAATTTTATTTTTAAGTTAATTTCGCTTAATTTTTCGCAAATTTAATTTCGTGGCATTTTTTGCATATTTTATTTCGTTCAATTTTTTCCAATTTAATTTCCTTCAATGTTTCACAAATTAAATTTCGTTGCGTTTTTTAATATATTTAGAGGTTAATAATTTTTTGTCATTTTAATTTCGTCAAATTTATTATTGTTTTCGTGAGAATCCCTAGTGTTCGGTTCCCCAGACCTTAATGGCTGGAAATAATTTCTCCAAATTGCTTTGTGGGCCATTTTTTATGTTTCGAAATGATTTTTTTGGGGTAATTCGAACGCCATACTTTAGCCATTTCTCTAAGGTCGACTTTAATAGATTAAATTGCCGAACGACATCCGCTCATAACGGCCATTTATGTTCCGAAGATGATTATTATTTTTTCATTATTATTTCCTTACTGCTTGTTATTGTTTACCTGATGACGTCACCTAATCGCGTTCTAAGTGAAATCGTGAGATTAATTGCAAAAATTCGAGCAGGATTTGCCCGAGGGCCAAAAAGTGCCAAAATATAATAATCGAGCTTTTGGGTCCCTCGATAATTGATGTTCACCGGAAATGGCAAAACCACATCCGTATCCCGAAGTGCATTGCGTGTTCTTTTTTTCAATTGCCCATCCTGTTTATTTTTGAAAAAAATTCATTATGATTTTCATTTTATTTGCGAAATTATACGTTGCACACCCTATTTGATCAATGGGTAACAGGGGATGCATTCGATTGTTCGATAACGGTTGGGATTAGGAAATGGCCCTAACCCTAACCAGGTAGTCAATCTGTGTTGATCTGGAACAAAATGTGTACAATTTACGAAATTCCCATTGCCTGAGATGATTTTGCAAATTGATGAATTTGGTGTCCTAACCTGGTGGCCAATGGTGGGTTTGCTGGTGTAATAAATCCCAACCAGTCCAGCATTGGAATAGTGTTGTGATGATGTATAGCAGAATTGGAAACATTATTGTAAATGATTTGAGTTTGGCGTCCTAACCTGGTAGTCAATGGTGGCCTAGGTAAATGAAAAATTCCTAACCTGGTAGTCAGTTGTGAGCTAGGTAGAATGAAGAAAGCTGTCCTAACCTGGTAGTCAATGGTTGGCTAGGTTGGATGAAAAACGCTGTCCTAACCTAGTAGTCAGTGGTTTCGTTAGGTAGAATGAAAAAAGCTGTCCTAACCTGGTAGTCAATGGTGGCCTAGGTAGAGTGAAAAAAGCTGTCCTAACCTGGTAGTCAATGGTGGCCTAGGTAGAATGAAAAATCTGTCCTAACCTGGTAGTCAATGGTGGTCTAGGTTTAATGAAAAATGCTGTCCTAGCCTGGTAGTCAATGGTTGTCTAGGTAGAATAAAAAAGCCGTCCTAACCTGGTAGTCAATGGTGGCCTGGTAGAATGAAAAATCTGTCCTAACCTGGTGGTCAGTGGTGGCCTAGGTAGAGTAAAAAAAGCTGTCCTAACCTGGTAGTCAATGGTGGTCTAGGTAGAATGAGAAAAGCTGTCCTAACTTGGTAGTCAGCGGTGGCCTAGGTAGAAGGAAAAACGCTGTCCTAACCTGGTAGTCAATGGTGGCCTAGGTAGAATGAAAAAGCTGTCCTAACCTGGTATTAAATAACAACCTATATATTTAGTAAATATTTTTAAATTTTAGTAAATATTCACTTTATAGTAATGATTAACTAATTAGTTGGCACTATAAGCGCACTTTTTATGACCAATAATTTACCAAATTTATTATTTTTATCAAAATTTTCAGCAAAAAAAAAAGATGAATTCAATGAAATAAAGCACTATTTATCTAAGTATTTTTAAATTTTTGTAAATATTACACACATTATAGTAAATATTAAATAAATAATCATTTTATTGAATTTAGATCAAATTATTGATAAATTTTAGCAAATTCAAGGATTTGTAAGTTTGTGAATTTGCCAGTTTCATCAAACCCAATCTGACATCAATCAGCAATCAGTCATTGTTCCATCCCCCAAGAATCGATTTCAATTTCAGACAAAACTTTAATATCAATGACGTCACGATTGATGTGTGGCACCAGAGGGAGCCATCAGTCTCCCTCCCCTCAATTGTTTCCCTTTTTCCCTCCATCAGCGAACGATATTCGTTGTCCCATTCCCTAAGGGGTCCCACCCCCTAACCCTCCCCTCACCCCCCATGCTCTGCGACCCCTTGACCCCTTGATTTTATGTATGAAAAAACAACTCCTGCCACCAGGGTTGCCCACAGGGCCCCAAATCAATTCACGACCAATGATTTATTGGTTTGTAACGTCACATGACAATGCAGTGGTTTTTATCAAGATGTCCAGTTCTTGTGGTCAATTCCAGAGGCCGGAGGACCTCGGAGGGGGACAAATGGATTTCAGTTTTGAGCAGAAATTTCACTTTGATTTGTGACATCAGAGACATTTTGTGTTTCATAATTTCGATATTATTTTAGTTTTGGGGGATTGTGGGAGAGGGGTGGAATGGGGTGGGGGACTAAGGTGGAGTGATGATTACCACGTGACTGACGTTCCCGGTCAGCGGGGACGAGGGAACGCAGAAAGTATGGATGTGCCGCGCCATCTGCGGCAAATTTCATGTTGAAATTTTATTTCTAGTTTCTGTTTCTATTTGTAAGTTTCAAGTTCAGATCTACTCCTTGTGAGAAATTATTAAAATATTGTGCTAAAATGTTTAAATTACCATTGCAGGTGCACCCGAGCCGTGATCCGACATCGGGCCGACCCGGATTTCAGCGTAGAATAAATTGAAACTAGAGGTAAGTTCCTTGGTTTCATCGTATATTTTTTATTTTCGATCTGGAAAATCAAACATGCCGGTTATTTCCCGGACGGGAGAAAAATAAGGGGACATAAAATGTGACGTCGAACAGGGGTGAGAGAAACACTAGATAAAAATTCGCATCGACAACAACTCATAATAATTAAGATCAAGTAAGGCGGGCTACACACCGAGTTGACATACATTGGTTGTTGACTCTTGTCAGCGCTCGGCTTATGGTGAGCATTGGTCAGGCTTCTAGTTGACAGACACGTTGGAAGGAGCGGTGGAGAATACTTGGGGTTTTGAGCCCAAAGACTCGCATACATGTTATAATCGATGGACAAAACAAGGAGGACCCATGGTCCTTTAAGTTTCAGATGAAGAGTATTAAGAGCACGCTAATTGGGAGTGTGCAGCGAAAGGGTCGCCATCTAGTGGCGGTCGAGTAAATGCACGTATCGTCTGAAGTATGTAGGATACCTTCAGCAGACTGCATTGTGAAGTTTGATAAATTCAAGCTTGCAGCAACAAATTAATGACAGAATGATTCAAGCGTATTTGGAAAAATCGTCCGCTCTATGTGGGATGCGTTCAGCAAACCACACTGCGACATTCGATGAATCAAAGCTTGTGGCAAACTCGGGTACCACAGCATGAGTGAAAAACCATACAGATAATAATTATCCCGCATGCATGAGCGAATTTGCAAAAATCAGTAACTTCATTGCAAGTGGGACATTTATCCTACTTGTCCTACTTGAGCCGCCATGACAGTATCAGACAACAGCCCCACCGGTGGCGTTGCACGCTCCCAATCAGGTGTGCAGCCCGCCTGAGTGATGGTCAAGAAATGGCGAAGAGAAGTAGTACACACGGCAACAACACAGAGGATGTTGAAAACGCCTAACAAATATGAAAGCGAACCATATCACACGCCCGTTGTTTCACTCTCTGCCAGCGGTGTCCTTGGAGGCGCCTCTTCCTCCCCTGGTGGTTTCTGCTGTGGCTGTGGCCGCCTTAGGAACTGCTCTGAGGCTGCCTCCGCCTTGAACCGTCCAACTGGTGAGCAGGAGGCAGAGGACCGGCAGGAAGAGGACGAGGAGGTGGACGATAAGGAGGAGGCAGAGGTCGTGACCCTGATGTAGGAGGAGGAATTGTCATTGTCATCATCGTCTTCCTCATTGTCACTGGGTGGGGCCACCCTTCGGGTGTGGTTGTTCATGGCCAGAATACTGTCGATGCTGAATGAACTGAGTTTGGACTTTGAGTCTGCGGCAGTCCCGGCAGCTGCTGCAGCAGGGCAGGCTGCCCGCCAGGCCTTCTTCCAATCGTCCTCATGGTCCTCCGTCCCGCGGGCTGCGGACTGTCGGCTGGCCCCACTGCTCTTAGAACGCTGTTGCTGAGTCACTTCTTGTCGTAGCGCGTCCATCTCCACCTTGATGCCCTTCTGGGCCAGCTTCTTCTGCTGCCGCTCCAGCTGCTTGCGGATCTTCTTCTCTTGGCGCTCCTTCTCCTTCCGCTCCAGCTCTTCAGGAGGAATGGGTTCGCCGCTACACGTCTGAGGATGCGCGTTGTGGGCCGGCCGGCCAGGGCCCTTTTTGGTGTTTTCGCGCTTGCGCCACTTGGCACGGCGGTTCTGGAACCAGACCTGAAAGAGGAAAGGAAACGGTCATCAGTATCTGAAGATGAAATTGATTTACCATACACAAAGCATCGATTCAACACTTGTCGGTCTACATACAGAACGGACGGAGGAGTTCAAATGGACCAATAGGATGGAAAAAAGTTTTTCACCACACTTCAACACTAGTTAAGTTTTCAAGACTAAGTTGCTGCGTTAATGACATTGATTGGTTTCAACGACTCAGACCAAGCTCAATAGTCAGACATCACAAAGTACATACATGTAGATGACAGCTCCAGCTTCACATCTGGAATACTCAGCTATACCAGAGTATTATGACCAATACTGTTTCTTGAGTTGGAAAAGGCACATGTGCTCATTGAAAAGCGGTTTCAAACCCATCAGACTATAGTAGAACCAAGAAGTGATGGAACTGAAGGACAGCCAATCAGAGAGATGTGGCTTGTCGATTAGCGTTTCCATGCGTCTTCAGTCGGTGAAATTTAGCACATGGCGCATGCTTGTAAGCAACTAGGCTAAATCAATCGCCAACACGTGATTGGACTCTATTGTTCCCACATTTAACCCAGTTCCATCACTTCTTGGTTTGACTATAGGATATCTTGTATAAAGTGCGGCAGGTTCCACTTCGGCCCGATGTGCACGAGCATTGGTGCGGTGTGACGCAGCATCACTTTTTTAATTCAGACGTGCGTTAAACGCGCATTTTGCAGACGATAAATGCAGACCAACCCCCAAAGTACGGCTACGGCGCTGCATGCTACCAGCCCTACTGTGTGCAATTCGTTGCCGCTTGGCGGCGCTGCTCGTACTTAAGAAAATTAAGAAATTAGCGCGTGAGTGCGGTCGGAAGTTTAGGAAAGTCAATTTAAGACCAAAATTAAGCCATCTGTTTTGGCTTAATTTACCCTTTCCAAGCCATTATTGATTTGGAAAGGGTACATGTGCCATTGAAATGTGTCTACAAACCCATTAGACTAGGATATCACGTAAAACGTGCGACAGGTTCCACTTCGGCCGGCTGCGCTCGAGCATTGAGGCGGTGTGACGCGGCATCACTTTTCCAATGCAGACGTGCGTTAAATGAACGCACATTATAGACGACAAATGCAGCCCAACCCCCAAAGTGCGGCTAAGACGCTTCAAGTCCCAGCCCTACTGAGTGCAGTTTGTTACCGCTTGGCAGCGCTGCTCATACTTATGAAAATTAAGAAACCAGCACGTGAGTGCGGTCGAATGTTTAGGAAAGCCAACTTAAGACCAAAATTAAGCCAAAAAATTACAAGTGGGCAGGAAGCATCAGTGTTTACTTTTTACCTCCCAGGATCCTTCAACTATTAACTTCTAAAAATGTCACTTTTTAAAGTCCTAAAAAGTCCTAAAATTTAATCTAAAAAAGTCCTAAAAAGTCCTAAATATTGGATCTCAGAAATCGGTCGCCACCCTGCTTCAGGGGCCCCTGGAGGCCTCCACTTCCTCCTTCCTCTTTGGGTTTTTCCCTTAGTGCTTGGTCTCTCTCTCTCCTCTCCTCCTCTCCCTCTATTTCTTTTCCTCTGCATGTAGGTCTCAATTTGAAATTTTTCTCCAATTTAATGGAGTTCAGCCAAGCGTTTGCTGCATTTTCAAATTCGCTTCCACGTGTTTTTTTATTTCCTGGACATCCTTTTTCGGTTCCACGGACCATAAATCGCGCTAGGGCCCATAGATCCACAAATGCAGTTAAGGTACAGCGGCGTAAAACGGTGTAACAATCGTTTACGTTGGGGGGGCTCCACCATCACCCACGTCCCCCACCCACCCTCCACCACCCCCAATAACCGCTAGGGGGCGTGGCCAGGCCCTTTGACCGCCATTACTTGTTTTTCATGTTTTTGGACAAAATAGGACAAAAAGGTGTCCGAAGGGGGCGGAGATGGGGAAATGGATTCGGGGGAATGTGACACCCCCTCAATTACCGCAGGCTCGACGCCCCCAACTATACAAGGTGTATATTAGAAGTGTATACTGCGGTGTTTTGCGTTATATAACTCGGTGTTATATCGGATGTATTGATGTGGAACCTTGACCATTAGTGACCTAACGGTTTCACCCCCTAGCACACCCCCTAACCACGCCCCCTTCACCCCCTAGCTGAAATGATTATAAAATTAAGCTGTTTTGTATACATTGTATACAGGGATTATACCGGGCGGATATGCGTGACCGTGTTTTTTAAAAGGAAACGCTTGTTTTGACAGGAATTTACTTTGAAACTTTAATTGCTTTTGATGGGCATTTAATTCACCCCTGGGCCATCGATGGCGATTCGATCAGATAATTGCACTTTTCCCGTAATTTCTGAATTTTGTCTAAATTTATTTATTCGGTAAATTCGTGTCAGTGGCCGAACTGATTGGCTATTTTTTTTGTTTTTTGAGGTGAAATTTAGTACTTTGTTTTTCAAAGGGCACCTTCATGGAATAGGGCCAAACTTTATTGTTGACAAGTTAATAAACACTACATATCATTACACATTAATATAACAATTATCACAAGTTTACAAGATACTGAGTCGACCTACATGTAGTTCTAATTTGAGTCAAAGTGTAGTCAGGTGTAGATTTGTGTCAAACCAGATATACATGTATACTGGGACAAATTAGTTTAATTTGAGACAAGTAGGTTCTAATTTGAGCCAAAATGTTAAAATTGTGGGGCAAATTAATTGTTATTTAAGCAAAAAGTAGTCCTATATTCAGTCAAACTCAGATAATGAATGAAGTCAGTTGTAATTTGAGGCAAACCAAGCAAGTAATGAGTAAAATTAGTTCTATGTGCCAAACTAGTCAAATGCACTGTTCTGAGAAAACTGTTTTAATTTGAGATAAACCAGTCAAACACTGAGTCAAACTCAAACAGTGAGCCAAGTTATACAGTTGTCAATTGAGCCAAAGACGTCAAATAGTTAATGTGAAACACATTGACTGAGCCTTTAAAGTAATTAATTTGATATAACCTAGTCAGATATCGAGTCAAGCCTCAAATACTAGTCAAAACTCAAATACTATAGTCATATATTAAGTCAAGACTCAAATACTAGTCAATTATTGACTCAAAACTGAAGTACTAGGCAATTATTGAGTCAAAAGTCAAATACTAGTCAAATATCGAATCAAGACTCAAATATCGAGTCGAAACTCAAGTACATGCCAAATATCGAGTCAAAACTCAGATACTAGTCAATTATTGAGTCAAGACTCGAATACTATAGTCAAGCATTGAGTCAAAACTCAAATACTAGTCAAATATTGAGAGAAAACACAAATACTGGTCAAATATTGACTCAAGAATCAAATAGTAGTCAAATATCGAGTCAAAACTTAAATACTGAGCCAATTATTGAGTCAAAACTGAAATACTAGTCAAATGTTGAGTCAAAACTGAAATACTGAGCCAATTATTGAGTCAAAACTCAAATACTGAGCTAAATTAGGTAAACGAATTTGACCCAGCTTAGTCAAATATCGAGTCAAAACTCAAATACTGAACCAAATTAGGTAATCAAATTTCACCGAACTTAGTCAAACATGGAGTCAAACTCGAACACTTAGTCAAACATGGAGTCAAACTCGAACACTTAGTCAAACTGCTTCCCAATTATTGGCGATAACCGCTCGTTTGTCAGATTCGCGAGTAAAAAAAAATCACTTAAGTGCTGGTCGTCGTTTAAGCACTTCATTAATTTCTGCAGTAAATTTTTTTGCCCAACAAACAAAATTCGTAGCTGTTGAAATATAATTGATCCGTGAACAAAAGCAGAAAAAGCTATTGTTCCCACGGGTCCCCCTTGCACCCCTAACACCCCTTACAACCCCCCTCAAATTTTCGATGATAAATAGCTGCCTATTGTTTCTGATCCATTTTAGTCGAACGTCTCATTAAAAACCAGTTTGAAACATTAACGCCTAGTCAGCACTTTTTTTTATCCAAATATTTTTGATGTTTTTTTATTGTTGTTGTTTTTGTTCCAATTGAAATCATGGCCATGATTTACGAGGTGACGAATCAATTTCGGTGAATCAGGATTGATGGATTACCCTTTCAGTCAGGAATTTGCACCGACAAAAACTAATTAGAATGGACTTACACATTTTTGCCAAACAAAAAATGAAATTTTTACGAAATTTGTGGCTAATTTGTGGCATTGACAGTTATAATCAAGAATATGGACAGTATTGATAGTCTGATAATTGAGAATATTGACAGTCTGATAATCAAGAATATTGATAGTCTGAAATACAAGAATATTGACAGTATTTTGATAGTCTGATAATGAAGAATATGGACAGTATTGATATTGTAATAATCAAGAATATTGATAGTATTGCTAGTCTTATAATCGAGAATATTGACAGTATTTTGATAGTCTGATAATGAAGACTATTGACAGTATTGATAGTCTGATAATGAAGACTATTGACAGTATTGATAGTCTGATAATCAAGGATACGGACAGTATTGATTGTCTGATAATTGAGAATATTGACAGTCTGACAATCAAGAATATTGAGTCTGAAATACAAGAATATTGACAGCATATTGATAGTCTGATAATCAAGAATATTGACAGTATTTCGTTTAAAAAAACGTACATGTGTATGAAATACTGACACAATATTGATACTGACGCAATGCTGGTATGTGTATCAAATTTGTGAAAAAATATGAAATTATTATAGAAAAAATATTTTTGAAAATGATATCAATATGTCAATAAATTTTGTTTAAAATGATAAGAATATGTCAATAAATCTTTGTTTAAAATGATATGAATATGTCAATAAATTTTCGTTTAAAATCATGTCAATATCTCAATAAATTGTCGTTTAAAATGATGCCAATATGTCAATAAATCTTTGCTTAAAATGACATCAATATGTCAACAAATTTTTGTTTAAAATCAGATCAATATGTCAGTAGATCTTGTTTAAAAACATATCAGTATGTCAATAAATCTTAAATTATATCAATATGTCAATAAATCCTTGTTTAAAATGACATCAGTATGTAAATAAATTTTCGTTTAAAATCATAACAATTTATCAATAAATCTTTGTTTAAAATGACATCAATACGTCAATAAATTTTCATTTAAAATCACATCAGTAACTCATTAAAATACGCGAGATGCGTTTATTTAGACATTTGACATTAAAATAATATCAGATTTTTCATTAAAATAATCACAGCAAATTTTAATACAAATGCACAATATTCTATAATCAACGCTTTGCAGTTATCCATTTGGGTTGATTATACACGCAGGAATTATATCAGTATACAATGTGCCCCATGTTGGTGGGACACCCTGTACTCTGTCGTGTTCTAATTCCGGCCCATCCGCCCCATTTGCGTGATATTCAAATTAAAATCTCAATCAAAAACTCGTTCATTCGTCGTTTCCGCTTATTAATATAATCGTGATAATCGCGCTTCGAGGTCACGACCCCCTGGGGGGGGTGAGGGGGGTGAGGGGGAGGGGGAGGGGTAAGCGTGACGACGTCATTAACGGAAATTAACGCCGATTAATTAGGCCCCACGCTGCACGGGGACGAAGGAAAACAAATTAAACCTTCTCTATTCGGCCCCAAAACCATTGTTAGGCCTAAACAATGGAACTGGTCGACGGCCAAGGAAATTATACATTAGATCGTCTTGGAAACGCGCGGTTTCTGACTTGTGTCGCTTCAGGAATATGTTCCGAAGTTTGATGCGAAAACTGCTGGCAGGGGTTGCCTGCCCGTCGGGGGCAGCTGAGTCGCGAAAAATGTTTTTGGGTTAGTTGGACTAAGTTGGGTATAATTAGTGCGTGTAATGTATAATCGTGTATCGGTTATATAATTCAATTATATATGAAATTGACGGAGAAATGAATAATGAAGAAATGAATGAAAATAATATTTTGAAAATTAATATGTTAGAATTGGGAAAACATTGGGGAAACATGAAGTAAGTTTAAAAATTTTATGAAAATGGGGAAAACATAAAATAAAAATTAGGTAAAATATTTTTGGAAGTTAATCAGATGGGGAAAATACGAAATGGTAAATTATATGATGAATATTTGGGAAAAAATTATGAAAATGGGGAGCACATAACATGAAAATTTTGATAAATAGCTTGGAAATTAATCTGTGCAAATAATTAAAAAATAATATATTAAGGTACAATATTTTGAGAAATTTAATGAAAATGAGGATAACTTAAAATAGAAGATTAGGAATATTTTGCAAATTATTCTATTAAATTGGGGATAACATAAAATCAGAAATTTGGGTAAAATAGATCGTAGAGAATATTTAGCAATTAGGATACCAAATACCATCATGAAGTAATTACGTCATTGCGTAATTTTTGGGGGAAAACCAAAAATTAGGATAAAATATATTTAAGAAAGAGTTAAAAATGATGAACTCGTATAATAAATAATTTTGATAAAAGGAAAAATAGCTTTTTATTAGGATTCCAAAAGCTATAACGTCATAAGGTCAAATTTTGGAGGAAATAACAAAAACTTAGGATAAATATATTGAAAATCAAAGCATACAAATATGAAAAACACAAAATAACAAATTAGGATAAAATATATTGAAGAAAAAGTATAAAAATGATAAAATCATATCATAAATAATTATGATAAGATAAAAAATATCTTGCCATTCGGATTTCAGGCAATACTTTGGAAGAAATACCAAAAATTACGATAAATATATTGAAAAACAGAGTATATAAATGCGACAAACACAAAATAACAAATTTTAGAATAAAATATATTGAAGAAAAAAATATAAAATGAGGAAATCAGATAATAAATGATTATGATAAATTAAAAAATATCTTGCCATTCGGATCCCAGGTAATATTTTGGAAGAAATACCAAAAATTAGGATAAATATATTGAAAAACAGATTATGCAAATTCGAAAAACAGAAAATAACAAATTTAGATAAAATATATTTAAGAAAAAAATACAAAATGAGGAAATCAGATAATAGAAAATTATGATAAAATAAAAAATATCTTGCCATTCGGATTCCAAAAGCCATAACGTGGTATTTTGGAGGAAATACCAAAAAATTAGGATAAAATATATTGAAAAACAGAGTATACAAATACAAAATAACAAATTGGGATAAAATATTTTTAGCAGAATCTATGAAAATGTTGCGGACATACACTCCTGCATCCACTCGGTTAATTTCCAGTTGATATTTTGGAGGAAATACCAAAAAATTAGGATAAAATATATTGCAAATCAAAGTATTCAAATACGGAAAACACAAAATAACAAATTTGGATAAATTTTTTTAGCAGAATCTATGCAAATGTTGCGGACAAACACTCCCGCATCTAACCGTTTCATTTCCAGTCGAAATTCGGGTTATTTCGGCGCAAATCCTTCGTTTATACATGTATACAAATAATGAAAAACACAAAATAACAAATTAGGATAAAATATTTTTAGCAGAATCTATGAAAACGTTGCGGGCATACACTCCCGCATGCACCCGGTTCATTTCCAGTCGAAATTCGCGGTTATTTCGGCTCAAATCCTCGGATTATACATGTATACAATATATACAAAGGCGCTAAAGCCAGCATTTTCGTCTTTAATACTCGCGATTTGGCATAAAGTGTAAGTCATATGCGGGGCACGCACAGGGTATAAATCAGAGGGTGTGATAAACGCTGATGTTCGCTCTTTGCACGCCCCCTGGCGGCCATTAAGCTCGCGAGCGCAGCGCCCCCTGGGCCCCTGGCGGCTTCCATATTTAAATCTTGCGTCGCCATTAACCGCGTCTTTTTATTATCGAGTGACATTCTATGGGTATAAAAACACGTCATTATTGCGCATGCAAATGAGGCGGAGACGCTGGCGCGTAATTATACTTGTATACACGCGTCGCGCAGCTGCGTAAACAAGACGAGCGGGAATAAAATTGGCGAAAAAACGTAATAAAAAGTAATAAAAAAGGGTCCCAGAAAGAGGATTAAAATCGGTCGTGCAGAAATCGGAATCTTATGCATTTCAAATTCGCTAATATCACGTGGCTGCCGGCTGCGTGTATAATATCGTGTATAATATCGAATTATTATACAGCTGGTGGGGCGGACGAAAAAAATGGGTGGGGGTAAACACACGTCGTGTCTTAGGCAAATTCGAGCTGGGGATCGAATGTCAAATTCGTGAAAATTGGCAGCGGAATCAGCCTGTATACATGTATAATTGCGAGTTTAAGAGGGAAGAAAGTATATTTTAGATTGTGGGTGTAAGTAAACGTACGGGTGTTAGGGAAAGTCGAACTGCCAGGTTGTGAGAATGTCGAAAACGTAAAAAAACTGGAGCCGGAATCGGCCTGTATATATGTATAATTGGATGTTTAAGGCGGGAAAAGTAAGCTTTAAATTGTGGGTGTAAGTAAACATACGGGTGTTAGGGAAAGTCGAAATGTTAGGTTGTGAGAATGTCGAAAATGTGGGAACTGGCGTCGGAATCGGCTTGTATATATGTATAATTGGGATTTTTTTAATCGAAAAATTATATTTTAGTCGGTGGGTGTGAATGCAGGTGCGTGTATACTGGGGAAATTCGAGATACCAGGGTTTTGAATGTCAAATTGGTGGAAACTGGCATCAGAATCAGGGTGTTTACATGTATAATTGGATAATTTTAGACGAAAATTGAATGTTGTCCATGTTGTCCGTTGAAAACAATACCGACAATCGATGTGATGGGAAAATATGGAGAAACAAATCCCATTTTCATACTTTTTTCAAAAATGTTCATTAAATTGTTGATTTTGATAAACGATTTTTGTGGTATAAGCTGCTTTAAAAGCAATGTAAACCAACGTTGAAAGAAAACTGTAAAAATAGGAATAGTGAAAATGGGAATAGTAAAAAATTTGCACATTTTTGTGGATTTTTTAAAGATTCAAACATTCACTAAATTTGTAAGTAATTTACTATGGAATTGTTGGGAATCAATATTACAATAATGATTTAGTTTATTTCAATGAATTTCACATCATTCTGGTTAATTTTACAGAAAATGAAGAAGCAAATTCCCTTATTATTTATCATCGAGAAAAATATAATGAAATTTAGGATCAAAAACATCTTTCATGATTTTTTACAATTTATTAGCACTCATTATCAGCAGCAGCATTATTAGCATCCTGCGCTCAAATTTTGATCTTTGTCATCAAAGGAAAAATTCAATCGAAACTTCATTTTGATTCCGATTGTGTAAATTTGAGCACATTAGATGCTGCATGTTTTGATTGATAACATAAGTGTGAAATTTCATTCATCGCCATTATCTGGTAAACTGATAGAAATCATATTAAATTATTATTGATTAATTGACTGCTCAAGCATGCTTGACGTCCATGCTAGAGGACAAAGGGCCAGAAATCATGTTTTCTCAATGAAAACTGTTATTGGTGCCCCATTGTTGTGGCCGCCTAACAATGGGCCCAAAAGAGGACATTAAATGGCTGGATATTTTTTTGTCATTTTTTTGCTTCCCATGAGGCCATTCGAGGCAGGCCTTTTTGTTGGGCTCCTTGTTGATGTTATTGTTGTTGGTCCGTTAAATGGCGGCGCAAAATAAGCCTTCATTGTTTGTTTTGGCCCCCAATTTCCATCCCAACGCATCCCTCATCCTCCATTTGGGCCATTTCTCCTCACCCCCCTCCATTACCATCCCATTTGTTTCCCTAACCCTATTACGCATGTGGCTCCCGCTCACCGCAACGTCCAATTACTTCCCCCTCTTTATTATTGTCAATAATGGCATTTCCACTCACTTAATAATCGCCCAATTTTTAGGCAAATAAAACCGCGCATGCAGGTGTTGGGGCCCGTAATGAGCTCGCCAGGGGGCGTCCCCCGCTCGCTTCCATTTGCCGCCGAAATTGGGAAAAACGGCCCAGCGGTCGCTAATTCGGGGCGGTTTAAAGTTGCGCAGAATGCATAGACGGTGCCACCACCTAGCTGCGACGCGGCGAGACACGCGAGAACTTCAAAACGCTGTAGCGACCCCGTCTGGCGGCCGTTTTTTCAAAACGGTGCCATTTCGTTTAATGTCGGTTCTCGCTGACGTCGTCGTTTAACAACATTAAAAATTAGCCAAGTTTGGCAGCGTTACAGCGGTTTAAAGTAAAGGAAAATGCATCCACGGTGCAGTCACCTCACCGTCATCGCGCTTAGTGAACGAGCGCCAGCAAAAAGTAGTCCTGCCCAAATAACCACCAAAAAGCCCTGCAAATAGGATTTAGGTGTTTGAAACATCCCAAATCCAAAATAGCGTTAACAGCCCATTAATTAGTAGTTTATTCCTACAATAATTGATTATAACGAATCTGTTCACTCATTTTTATCCGTATTCGTGCGCCCCCTACAAGATGGCGACGCTCTAAATGGAATCTGGCCGCTGTACGCAGTAAGCAAGCGCCCCGAGCAAATAGTCCCGTGATTGCGCCATGAAAACGAGCACTGCAAATAGGATTTAGGCGTTTGAAATATCCCAAATCCAAATTAGCTTAACAGTCCACTAATTATTAATTTATTCCGACAATAATAGATTTTAACGAATCTATTCACTCATTTTCACCCGTATTCGTGCGCCCCATCTTGTATACAAGATGGCGACGCTCTAAATAGAATTTGACCGCTGCACGCAGTAAGCAAGCGCCCTGAGCAAATAGTCCCGTGATTGCGCCCTGAAAACGAGCCCTAGAGTTTCTAAACCGCCAAAAAATTGACGTTACGACTTGTTAACGACCCATTAATTAGTAATTTATTCTTAAAATAATAGATTATTTTGAAAATAATAGATTATAACGAATCTGTTCACTCATTTTAACCCGTATTCGTGCGCCCCATCTTGAATACAAGATGGCGACGCTCTAAATAGAATTTGACCGCTGTGCGCAGTAAGCAAGCGCCCTGAGCAAATAGTCCCGTGATTGCGCCATGAAAAGTTGATGAAAACGACCCCTGGAGTTTCAAAACCGGCAAAAAATTGCATTTCAACACCAAAAAGGCCATCATTTGTCTATTAATTCGCAATATCAACTGCGATAATTATGCCAAAGCGAGCCTGCTCACACGACGGGTCTACCCGTATTCGTGCGCCCGAATTTCTAGAATGCAAATGGCCGCCGCGCTGACAATTTCAGCTCAAAAAACGTTGATTTTCCTGCGTTTTTCACCGAAATTATCAGCGAAATATGCCCAAAAATCAGCGGATTACGAAGGAAACCAAGCGGCGTGAGTTTAAAGCGTCTTTCGCGGCTGATTAAGCGCCGGCGCTTCGCACATCACTCCGTTTCCAGCCACCAAAAGACTTTAGGCCTAAAAGGTACTAAACGAGTTTTATATTTCTGTAGGAATATGCGGCTAATCCCAGAATTACGGAGAAAGCTGCGCCAGGAGGCAATTTTCTTTATTGACGATTTGGCAAATACATAAACGGGTCTCGTTCGGAGCTGTTTATCTCATGCATATATTCGACAACTGTTATTGCTCAAGCCGCACACATGGCAGTGTTAATTGCCCGCATCGAAAACGGTCTTAAAAATCGTGTTTTTAACTCGTTTTCCTCGCAGTTTCCACCGGAATGACCTCAGCTGTCCATAACGAACGCATGCCCTTTGACCCCGAGGACCTCCGCCGAGAATTCCGCGCGGAAACGGGAAATTCAAGATGCGAAAAATGCATAGGTTTCCATGCGCGTGCAAATTTCCATGGTAATTTGTCACAAATAATGTTTTCATGATAATTTGTGACAATTTGTCTGGTAATTTTGTCACGAATATGTTTTAGTGTTATTTGCGAAACGCTGACATGACACACTAGCATTTTGACTTCTTAAAACGTTTTCACTTGTGGAAAACACAGTTTTACATGTTTAAACATGTTAAATATGGGATGCTGTGCATGTGGAAAAGATATTCGTATGCAAAACTGGAGGTTGTAACGTTTTCAAGCAATATTATATAAAATGATATAAATTTATATGAAATTCTTGGAAAAACTATAGCATTTTGACTTTTGAAAAAATGTTTTCACTTGTTGAAAACACAATTTTACATGTTTAAAAATGTTAAACATGGGATGCTTTACATGTGGCTAAGATATTCGTATGCAAAACTGGAGGTTTCAACGTTTTCAAACAATATTATTTAAAATTGTATAAATTTACATGAAATTCTTGGAAAAATTACTCAAATAGTAGAAATGTAACATGCATAGCCCTTGTCTTTTTAAAGCTTCAGTACATATTTCCATCCAAATTGAATATATTTATTGAGTTAAATTATTAGCCAAAATTTTGGATAATTTTTGAAGCTTTAAACGCAATTTGCAACAATTTGAACCCCAAACATCATTTTCGTATAGAATTCTTAAGGAAAAAATGTTTAAATTTTAAACTTTAATTGTAAAGTAGATAGCTGTTGTCCTCTAAGCTTCATTGCATATTTCCATCCAAATTATTGAGTTCAATCATTAGCAAAATTTTGGACAGTTTTTTTTCGAATCTTTAAACACAAATTTGCAAGAATTCGAACACAAAGATAATTTTCGTTTGACGCACCCTGTATTTAGGGGCCCCTGGGGCACGCCAGTTAGGGGCACACGCAAAAGCCTCCGCAATCTGCTCCAAAGTGAAAATTATTGAAAGGTTGACGAGAAAATTACGAGTTTCAAATGAAAAACAATCGGCCGCGGTTATGCGATACGCATTTTTCTCAAAAACAAAAACAGAAAAAAAGACAAAGGAAGCGCGGGGCAGGGGGAGGGGGGAGGGGGAGGGGGAGACACGTCAAACCCTTGATTTTTTTTATCCGAAAATTGGCCTTTCGACGTCCCGACCCCTGTTATTACGATTATTATTTTGGTGATTCGGTGTAAAAACCACCGCCAGGGGCCAGTGTGGAAATTGGAAATTACACGCCATTTGGGGGAGGGGGAGGCTGCTCGCCAGGTGCCCTTGCTCGGCAGAACACAAAGGACCCTGGTGCCAAATTTGGCGGTTGTGGGAGATTTTATTTGACATTTTGTCAATTTTTTGCAATTTTTTGCAATTTTTTTTCAACCATTTTTACCATTGTTTTCAAATGTCAATTTCGTTTTTAGGTGTTTTAGTTGGTAAACCCTACGAGCATTGAACTCTGACTTATAGACATCAACTTGTAAACGTTTTAAATCGAAACTATATATATAAAATCGAAATTACATTTATAAAATCGAAATTACATTTATATTTTTTGGAAACTTAAATCTGTTGTTTTGAATGTATATACTTATGTATTAATATTGTCACTGATGACGTTCTCGATGAAATAATAATAATAATAATAATAATAATAATAATAATAATGTGTGACTGGATATGTCAAACTATACTGTGTAGTTTGTATATTTCACAGTCTGTTTTATAAGTTGAAGTTTTTAGTGTAAACGTTGAATATGAAAAATACCTGTATATAAAGTATTTAGAAAATGTAATATTCTGAATGTGAATTAGTCAAAAATTAGTTCAACGAGTTTTGATTTTGCTTTAAAAATTGATCATTTTTATGGAAATTAAATTTGTTATCAATTTTTGTTGTTTTGTTTTCCAAATTAAACTTATTTCAATGCATTATTCATGCACTGAAATTTTATTAAATTTTTTTTTTAATGTTACATTAAAAAAAATTATTAAAACTCACCAACTCTACAAAAATGTTACATGCATTAAGAAGTTTTCAGTACAAAAGTTTAGAATAAAAAGAGATGTATATAAAGTATTTAGAAAATATAATATTCTGAATGTGAATTAGCTAAAACTACTTCCACCAGTTTTGATTAGCTTTTAAAATTGATCAATTTGATGGAAATTGACTTTTTTAGCCATTTTTGTTGTTTTGTTTTCCAAAGTTAGCTTATTTCAATGCATAATTCATATACTATAAAATTTTATTAAATTATTTTTTTTTCAAAATATTACATGCATTTCATTTCTCTGGCTCATTTCGGGCTTTTCTTGTTGAATTAACACGACGCCAACAGCCACAGGTTAAAAAATAAGTAAAATTAATATTTTTATAACTTTTATGGCTTCTTGGTATCAAGTATTTCAGGAAATGTTCTTAATGTTTTAATTTATGCACTTAATTGCAAGCTGCTGACATTTGGTGGCTAAACTTTTCGTTTTATCGTGTAAATATCGCGGAGGTTTACAGGCGTGGCGTACTTTTGACAATTTAATGATTTCAATGTGATAATTTACTTATCTTAGTAAGGCATTTTAGGCAACTGAATAATTTTTAGACACTTTAGGCGACCTTTCCTTACGAAAATTCAGTCACATTACGAGTCTTGATGTCAGACACTGAAAACAAGATTCAATAAATGACTGACTTTTGTCTACAAGGATTTGACACATAATATGACTGAAAGTAAGACAGCAGTTTTTACAGTGTATATACTAGCTTTCCCTCTCTTGTCCACACAAAAATCACATGGCCCATGCCCATTGGCGTAACTATAACATTTCTCTAGAGGGGTTCGTGGTCAGGGGGGATGGCTGCAGTGAAAACCATTTTTTTGCAAAAAAAATTCGCGAAAATTGGTTACTTTTTATGCAACATTTTGGTCAAAACCGGTTCACTTTATTGCATTTTTTTGCAAAAATTTTCCAAAATCGGTTCATTTTTTCCATTTGTCTGCAAAAAAAATTGCAAATACCAGTTCAGTTGACTTTTTTGTATTTTTTTTGCAAAAAGTTTGCAAATGTTTGAAAAAAATGGAGCATAACGAGTGATTAGGTAGGCCAAATTCAATTTTGTTTTCACCAATTTCCTGATATTTTACGGGCTGTGGTTTAAGGTGTTACATTGCGATTATTCCGTCTAATAGTTTTCGAGTAATTTTACAATATACACGTGAAATGTTAAAAAACACCCTGTATTTTTCACGATTCTTAAGTCAGGGAAATTTACTTGGGTTGGTCAGGGAAAGTCAGGGAGTCATACAAAGTCATCTGACTTTGTAAATTTGAGTATGACCTCTGATATCGAAAATATTGCGACTTCCAAAGCCGGGCTAGTTGTTTATTTGGTTATCGTCTCTGCCTGCGGTCGGGAGTTCTGGGGTTCGCTCCCCGTGTGTGGTTTTCGTGGTTTCCACAGCCCTCGGGCGAATGTCGAGGTCAGTTCCCCTTCCAAATCGGCCACGACCGTCCCAGTCCCTTCTCATATTTGATTTCTTCACCGTGCTTGTTTGCCAGTTCCATCTTGTTTCCTTCTCGCAGTTGTTTCGCAATGCCACTGTTGCTATGTTTACGTCTCTATTCAGGCGCCACTTAGCCTTGTAGGCCTTGCACCCTAAAGCCTCATACACACACAAGCGCGCAACTTCCAAAAAGGCCTATACTTGCAGAAAAAAATAGGCCTAACCTGATGCGAATTTGGGGGCCCGTCGAGCATGTCTTTTTCATGGTCGAAAATAGATGACGAAATGAGAGACCGAGCAGAAAAATCTGATTCGGGAAAAGATCAGTCGATGAAAGAGATGGGGAAAAAATGATGGGGGAAAAACGCAGGGACCGTGAGGGGAAAACGAGGTAAAGGGCCCTCCGGGAATAAGTGAGCAGCGTGCGGTTATGTAATCAAACACTCGCCTATATATAGGCAGCGAATGCATCAACCTCTCTTATTAGATTTATAACCAAATTTGCCAAAATACACATGCATCATCCTGGGGGTGAGCTCGTGTCAACCGTGTAGCCAAATTTGCCAACGATATGTTCATCGATTTTGCCTGAGTCTTAATTTAAATGCGTATGGATGCGCGCTTTAAGTTTTGCGTGGTATTAGGCTGTGAATAGACTCGCCGTATTGCATGCATCATGTCGGAAAATGTATGCGTATGTTGATGAAAATATTTTTAGATATACTGCATGCATGGCTTTAGTGATAAGTCACCTAAATTTGCAGGGAGAAAATATATTTGGGCCGATTATTTGCGGTTTTTTTAAAAATAAAAAATAGTAATAATGCTTGGGATAATAATTGGGAAATGCACTTGAAAATTCAAATTCAACCCTAAAGCAGTTACATATATAATTATATTATTATAATTATAACCAACTATATCAATTCAACAATTCATTTATACCGAATAAAACTCGCGGTGCTTGTATAATATACATGTTTATTGTTTAGCCATCAAGTTTATTCGCAATTTTGTTGGCTCGCTGAGGATCTCGTAGGATCTTGTTCATCTCCGTTATCTTTGAGACAGACATTTTACATAATACGTCGGGCTCATCCAGTTAATGAACTGCAGTTTTCGTAAAAAAACACTATCTTGTTGGAAATAATCGTCTAGATTTCTGATTTCTGATATGAATTTCCCTGAATTAGTGAAAGTATCAAGCCCGGATCTTGCGCATGCGCGATTGAAAACTCGGAACAGCCCGTCGTGCACGCGCATTGCCAGCGCCCGATCAGAATATTTCATATACAGTAGAACCTGCCTAACATAATACTGTAGTGACTGGGCGTTACGTGTCAGTTTAGGCCGGTTATTGGTTTAGGCAGGGTCATTAATTAAATAGATTTTTCACTCAAGGAGGTGATTTCCTGTCATGGGCCACCAGTGTCCACCACTAAGTCATCACCTATCTTACTGTACATGTAGTGGTGAATGCTTGATGGTGACTAATGTCAGGAAATGGGATTACGCCCCAGGAGCATTCGACTGCCTTTGCACCCTCTGGCAAAACAAACACTCGAACCACAACAACACCGGCCAACCAAAAGGCCTCAGCCTTGCCCTTCATGCACGACAATGTCGGACAAGGTCCACATTGCCCTTTGTGAGCACAAACAGAAGCACCCTGCCCTTACACAGAATGAGCTTGTCCCATGGCTTGAAGCTGAGCTCAAGGTCAAGGTCGGCAGGCCACTGTCCACGACTCGAGTGGTCGGTCGAACTGCTTCAGAAAGCAGATGGTGCAGCAGGCAGGCAACAACAATGACTATCTTGGCGCTGCAGTGGATGAAGGCAAGTGTGAGCACTCTTCGGACACACCAGATGGTCTTGAAAGACATTCAGGATTACATCCGACGTGTTTAAGTACAGTATTTTGTACGTCGCTTTCTTTTATGTAGGGCATATTAGTTTGTAAAAGTTGTGGGACCAATAAATCATATTGAATATTGGATTACGAAGGTTTACTAGTTCAAGCATGGGGACGAGCTCGGGACCGCCATCGAGCAGGTTGGTCATTTGGCTATCGTCTCCGCCTGCGGTCAGGAAATCTGAGGTTCGCTCCTCGGGTCGGCTGGCCTCGCTGCGGTTTTCGTGGTTTCCACAGCCAGTTTCATCTTGTTTCCTTGTCGCTGTTTTTATTGTTTATGTCGCTGTTCGGGTGCCATTTAGCCTTGTAGGCCTTGCGCCCTAAAGCCTCATACACACACAACCACTCGGGACCGGCCGCTGATATTAGGTTATGGAGGTTATAAGTTTACACAGTATAAGTTAAGACAGGTTATACTGTATTTGCGCGTTCCAAAGCGTCCAATCGGAGCCCGTTGGTGCGTTCCGAAGCCGCCAATGGCGAGCAGTTGAATAACGATGATAGGCGCTGATGCGGTCATCTTGTCCAGCCGACCTTTGACCCCCGGAGTGTCTCGGCCCCGTGGAGGAGGCGAGCCAGGGGTTATCGCTGGTCATTATATGGCGAGAAGACGGGGCCGGACCCCCGCGGGCGGCCGTTTCGTCGTCTCTCCCAGTATTTGATGGTCGACAATGACCAGCGTCCGAGCGAGCAATAAAAGGGCCGGGGAAGATAAGAGAGCGGGGTCGATGGCGAATCGATCGCCTTAAAAATAATCTTTCGGGGCTCTGGCGGAGCCACAATCAAACACTTTGACCCATTAGGGCATTAAAGCGTCTCCGGCCGCCTCGGACGCGATGACCGCCCGGCCACAAGGGCCCACTTCCACCAACCCGGATTGCCCGGGGTCGAGGATGGACATCATGATGATAATGCAATTGCCACTCTGGAAACGGGAATTAAGGATCGGGGACCCGGTGACCAGCGCTCGTAATTTTTCTGGCTGAGGCAGGCGCCCCCCAGGGGACCTAGGGGGCGCTGCGTGCAAGGCCTCCATATAGAGACGCATGCCGTAGACATGACTAGTACACTCTAAACGGAAAAAGTACATATGCATAACCTGAAGGGTACAAATGTTTTGAAACCAGCACTAGTAATTTTTCTGGCTGAGGCGGGCGCACCCCAGGGGACCTAGGGGGCGCTGCGTGCAACGCCTCCATATAGAGACATAATGATAGAGACGCATGGGAGAGTCCACTACTACACTCTAAACGGAAAAAGAGACGCATGGGAGAGTCCACTACTACACTCTAAACGGAAAAAGTACATATGCATAACCTGAAGGGTACAAAGGTTTTGAAACTAGTGCGAGTGTGCAAGGCCACTGGTGGCGCTGCAGTCAGCCACGCGGCCGTGAGAGTAGGATAAAAGCCTCAAATGCAATGGGAAGCTTTTCATTTTCAACAAATAAGCGCGTAAATGCAAGCTAGTTATTATGTTAACAGTTTTGACTAACTCCGCCGTACCCAATAATACGCTTTGTTGGTATTTAAAGCATTCCGTATTTATTTTTGGGCCACCATTATTTTTTCGCCTTGTTATTTGATGAAAGTATCCTACTTTCATTTCCTACTTTCATTTCCTACTTTCATTTCCTACTTTCATGGGAGCTTACTCGGCTGCCACTAGGTGGCGACCTAGTACAGGAGTGCAATGTCAATTATATCAGCGGAAATAATCTGGTGGCATGTGATATTACATGAATTACATAATGAATATCAGATAAAATTTATGAAATGAAAATATTCTGAAATTACAAAATTGAAGCCTGTACGTGGAATTTGTTTGCTAGATGTTGAATTTCGTTACAGCAGCAAACTTTCAAAACTTTTATTTCATTTATGTTGAAAATTGTTATAAATGGCGAAATATCGACATTTGAACAATTATGAAATGAAAATTTTGCTGGAAATTACAAATTGAAGCCTGTAATTTGTTTGCAAGATTTTGTATTTCGCTAAAACAGAAAACTTTCAAAACTTTTATTTAATTTATGTTTAAAATTATGTCATAAATAACGTAATATCAACAATTGAACATTTATGAAATTGAAGCCTGTACGTGAAATTTTTTTTTATATTTTGTATTTCGTTAAAGCAGAAAACTTTAAAAACTTATTTTATTTTTGTTTAAAATTGTTATAAATAACGCAATATGGACATTTGAACATTTACTAAATGTAAATATTGCTATAAATTACAAGAATTGACAGCCTGTAATTTGTGTTACTTCGTTAAAGCAGCAAACTTTAAAAACTTTTATTTCATGTTTGTTTAAAATTGTGTCATTAACAACGTAATATCAACATGTGAACATTTCTAAAATGAAAATATTGCCACGTTTGTGCGGAAAATTACAAACGAGCTACACGTGTAATTATGTTTTTGATAGATTTTATCATTCTGGCAACAAACTTTCTGACCTTTTTCATTTATTTTCAATTATTTTTATTTCATTCTTTTAAGCCATTTTAGACACTTTTCGTCAGTTGCTAAAATGTCTTCACGCAGTTCACTCGAAAACTCCAAAATATTGATGAAATTTCTGTCAAATGAGTAATTTGAGGATGTATTGGAAATCTTACATAGATATTTGTTTTCCTAGACCATCTGTATATGCTGAACAATTATTCGTGAGGATTTTAAACTCACTCTCGGAAACAGTTTATCACAATTTATAAAATACTTTTGTTTGAAACTGCATATCGATCGTTTCAAGGAGCCAGTTTTCAGGTGCGGGGTATATCATGCCCTCGTGTTTAATGTTGCGTGCATGTCTCTGTACGGATTTCCGATCCATTTTTTCAACATTTTTTTTTCTAAAAAATTTACTTTTTTTCAGTTTGAAAGGAAGTCATCGAACAGCTTTGAATGCGTTTCACCGCCAATTCCCACGCATCAATGGGCCGTGCACAACATGTGCTGGACGCTACCTACCCCAGATGCCCTTTGAATGCAGAAAAAATCAGGTAAAATAATATAATATGGGTCCTTTTGCATGCCACGGTTAAGCCTAATTCACTGCACCATCACCATCGAGCCATTTTCATTCAGTGCATCGATACGTGCGTGCAATCTGATTAGCTAGCTCGCAAAATCGCCAATTAATTCAAAGCGATTTTAACAATATTTGAGTAATTAAACGACGACTTTTCGCCCCACCCTGTAATCAAAAATCGAACGCCGTGACGATTGACGTTCGAATTCTTGCCGCCCTCTGATTGGACGCCGTCGGAAGCGTTCTAAGAAGCCGCAGTCACGTGACGCCGCTCGTGTCCAATTAGCGGCCGACCAAGCACGAGCAGAGATTCGAATTTGATCTCGGCCAATGGGAGCGAGCGCGTGGGGGTCACGTGACGGGGTTGACCAATGATGGCTCAATTCCTGTAACTGATATGTGTGTGTAGTTGTTAGGATGTGAACGATGTAAACGGGAAAATATGAGGCGTCTAAATTAATGGCAAAACTGAGGTCAATCAGCAGGTCTTGGCATCGATTGGAGAAACAATTGCAATCTAAACGGAAAAAGTACAAATGTTGAACCTTAAGGGTACATGTGCAGGGTTCACACCAGTGGCTGATCCAGGGTGGGGTTCCAGGGGTCAGGACCCCGTTTGGCAAAATAGAAAATTTACACTAGATACACTCTAAAAACACTGTCTAAATTGTATACATGTAAAGTGTCTTAATTTTGCAAAGGCATCTTAATTTGAGATTTTTTTCAAAATTAAGTCCTTTAAAGTGCTGACTTCGTACACCATGCCAATTTAAAGACATTTAAAACATCTA
>JAQFYZ010001010.1:0-28882 GCA_034695085.1 Cylindroiulus punctatus
TACATTTATATTTAGAATTTAGCATGTCTGGGAAGCTAACTTTGGAACGACAAATATGTCTTAGATACATTACATTTTAAGCTCAACATGAATGAAACATGACAAATACATTTATATTTAGAATTTAGCATGTCTGGGAAGCTAACTTTGGAACGACAAATATGTCTTAGATACATTACATTTTAAGTTCAACATAAATGAAACATGACAAATACATTTATATTTAGAATTTAGCATGTCTGGGAAGCTAACTTTGGAACGACAAATATGTCTTAGATACATTACATTTTAAGATCAACATGAATGAAACATGACAAATACATTTATATTTAGAATTTAACATGTCTGGGAAGCTAACTTTGTAACGACAAATATGCCTTGGACACATTAAATTTTAAGTTCGACATGAATGATTGGACATGACAAATACTTATATTTAGAATTTAGCATGTCTGGGAAGCTAAGTTTTGGACGATGAATATGCCTTAGACACATTAAATTATAAGGTCAAGGGAACGGCTTACCATACTTGTAATATAAACATAATTATATATTTAGAAATATAAATGATATAAATATACAGTGATATACAGGGTGCCCTGACATTTTCATCCAGCAGTATTTCATGGACACCCTGTATTATCAATAGTCTTTCAAATACTTTTTGGACGCCCTGTATAACACCGAGTTACTGTAAATGTTTGTAACGATAAATATGCTTTACAGTTTAAATTTTAAGTTCAACATGAATGAAACATGAGAACGACACTTAGCTTCCCAGACATGCTAAATTCTAAATATAAGTTTGGAGCGATAAATATGCCTTAGACACATTAAGCATGTACATGTAATATAATTGCATATTTATAAATATTAATAATATAAATAGTGACATACTGGGTGCCCTTACATTTTCATCCAGCAGTAATTCATAGACACCCTGTATTAATCAGTCGTGTCTTTCCAATTTTTTGTGGGCGCCCTGTATAACACCAAGTTACTGTAAATGTTTTGAACGATAAATATGCTTCAGACACATTCAATTTATTTCAAGGGAACGGCTTACCATACATGAAATATAAACATAATTATATACAGTATTTATCAATATAAACGATATAAATGTACAGTGACATACAGGGTGTCCTTATATTTTCATCCAATGGTAATTCATGGACACCCTGTATTATCAATCGTGTCTTTCAAATAATGTGTGGGCGCCCTGTATAACACCAAGTTACTGTAAAAAACCATTTTGAGTTTTGTGATGCTATACAGGGTGTCCCACATTATTAATGCCATAACGAATTTTCTGAAAATACTTAAGTAATTGATCCTCGCCCTGTATTAACCGTACCTTGTAAATAATTTCTTGGCATCCTGTATTCATACTTTTGATAAAAGATAAGTCGTTGTAAACCACGTGACCCCAAAATGCCGAACTTGCTTCCCTTTCAATTTTTTCCTTTCGTTTAATTAATTATCCTGCATGATAATGGTATTGATTCGCGCAGTTCATTTAAAGTAAACAGCCCGAATTAGTGGAAGAAAATTAAAGACGGATCAAAAGCGATGAAACGCAGAAATGAGCATAATGGAGCAATTTGGTAAATAATTAGGACGATTTGAGGCGATGGCTATTAAGATAATCTGCGCGGCGCTCCAATTAAATGCTCTTTTATAAATACATCTTTTAATTAATTGCTGCAAATATTTCGTTGAATTTCACCATCTTTAACCTCCCTCTCGCCTCCCCCTAGGGTGGAAATTGTGGGGAAAGCAAGTTGATTAAGCAAAACCTATTTATTGCCCCCTTTGAATATTTGATGAAGTTTATATTAAATTCGAGTCTGAAGGACATATCGGATTATTAAAATAATCGGAAAATGTTTGATATGCGAAGCAACGAGTGGGTCTCAAGTCAGGTGCCTTTGTCACATCATCATGCTTGTGATTCTTGTTGTTGTTTGTTTTCATTTAAGGTAAACAGAATTAAATTGTTAACATTAATATTTTTATGGAATTTGATTTTAAAAAATGGTTAAAATTCAACTTTGCGGCTGGGGCGCTTGTAAAAGCACAAACTTTGGATTTTTCATGCTTTGCTAAGCTGCATTTTGATGTATTACTGTACTCAGCACTTTGATGAACTTTAAAGATTAGTTAAGAAATCAAAATCCAGCATGGCAAAGGTGCTATGAAAGGCTGCTTGTTGGTACAGGGTGCGGCAGAAATAATTGAGCGATTTATATTTAGTGCTGCTTCGACATTTGAGTAGGTGGCCAGTCAAAACAAAACCTGGTGTCTAAAGGGGCTCCTAGCATTTACTTTATGATGTTAAATTGTGCATTTGGAGTTCCAGAACTCTGTTAGAGTTTAATAGGACAAATAGACACAGTAATGCCAGATCTGGGTGGAAGGAGATTGTATGAGTTTTAACATCGAAATTTAAATTTTAAGAATTCGTCGAAATATTTAGTTATTCATGAAACGATTTATCAGGTGAAATGATCTCTACGATATCAACAAGTTGTAATGTGAACTTGATTTAACATTCAAGGGTTCAACACTAAGTTGTTCAAAATGAATATTTGATAGTTAAATTCGAAGTTAAAAATGGTTTCAAGCTCCTGCCTCCGGGGGGTCGTTATAAATAAATAATAGCTAATAAACAAATAATTATAATAATAAACAATTACTGTAAATCCAAATATGTTATTCCCCTTGCAAAACGATAGCAGGCAATCTAACATAGTATGGATGCCATGCTAGTTTGCCCATCAATCAGTGTCAGCTTTCATTAATAATAATAATAATAATAATAATCATATAATTTAGTTCCAAGCCGAAAAGGTACAGGGTTACCCCAGAAAATCGATTTTCAACTTCCCTGACTTTTTAAAAAAGCTGTGACATGCCAATGTAAAAATGCTATATTTATTGTTCATTGTTTATTATTATTATTTATTTATTTATTTATTTATTTATTAGCACGTCAATTATGAACGTTGCGTAAACACAAATTTCAATAAGGGACCAGCAAGCACACATTTGAATAAAAAACTTAAAATTTAGATTATTTACCAAATTTACAATTTCATTATTGATCTGTTCCACAGAAATCCACCTTGCTTCAGTTGATAGCTTTAGTTTCATGACTGGTATTACAAGAGATTTGTTATATTTCCCTGACTTTTTAACACAAATAAATTTTTCCTGATTATTTCCACATTTTCTAGGTCTGGGGTTTAGGCAATGGAAATTTCAACAGCCATTATAATAAAAAAATCTGAGGATGCCAATTTTGCAATGATAAAAAATTGCACCATAATTTGTAATTTGCATCGTATATTATTCATGCAAAATGTGTGCATTTTGCACACGATTTATCCACAATCCTGCTTTTGGTTCTGGCTCCACCAGCGTTGCAGTCATTATTTTAATTACGATTTTGCCAATCATTATTGGCGCACTTGTATGTCTTCAGTTTCAAGACAATTCCGTTGCCAGTGGAGAGGAAACGTGGTTATAAATATGAGATCCAGTCCTTGACACGGACAAATTATAGTTTATGACGAAAATGCGCATCTTACACGCATTAAACGAGCAAAGCCGGGGTTTTAATTATAATTAGCTGGGCTGCGATGTTCAATTAATAAAACGGTTGGGCCAGGCCCTGGCTGGTGGCAAAACGGAAAAATGAGCAAAAATAAAAACAAGCCTAAATTTGATTTTATGGGAGGTTCGCTTCCGGATACGAGTCCCTTTACGCCCAACGTAATTCTTGCTTGCCAGTAAATTTAGGCATTATTAATGGCTTGGGCTTTCACAGTTAAAACGTTGCTTTTCATAATTCTTCAGAAATTATTTAAAACGCAGCAATATTCCTCCTGCGCACCAGCCATGATGAAAATATTAATGTTTCAGGGTAAATGTCAGAACGCCCACTTTTAAGAAACTATGCGTTTTCAGGAAATCAATATTTTACTTGCTTCTTTCGATTTTGGCAACGAGTTGGACTTAAAAACAATAGTAGTATATGGCCCCTGCACTGTGGAGGTGGGTGGTGCAGGTGGTGACGTCACCATGGCCTGAGGGGTCATTCAGGGTCACCAAAATTTCCCGATAGAATGTTGTGGGGTAGGGGCAGCTAATGCAAAATCTTGCATTATGCAAATGCAAAATGCATTGATTATTCCAAATGATTGCATAAAAATTTTAACCATTTTAACAAATGTACAATAAATGCACTAGCTCAACTAACTATTCAAAGTAATATTCAAAGTTGAAAAAAAAAAAAGTTTCTTTGGTTAACATCTGTTCCTGAAAACATGTTCAGGTGTTCCATTGGTTTAAGGCTTATTGAAAGTGATTTTGCGATTGAATTTTGATAATTTTGGACAGATATGATAATTTCAAATGAAACTAAATGTTTTAATTCAAAGTTTATATTGGTGATAAGTTCCTGCGCCATGTAAAATGAAAAGACATTTCGTTTTTAGAATTTGTCCTTATATTCTTTATTTTGCCAACGACAGTAAATCTCTTATATTCCCATTCAGATGGCAGGTGCTGCCATCAATCGCCCATAAAGCAAAATAAAAGGTCAAACATAGAATTATCATTTTTATTAATATCATATACATTTCCATAAGTTGTCCTGTTAATCTTTACAAAAAAATGATTTTAATATGTTGATCAGGAAAGGAGCTATTGTATTTGGTAATTTTATGCAGGGTGTCCCCAAAGTTAAACGCACTTTCAATGGGCCTTAAATGATGTATTTTCAACTCGGCACATAAATGTCAAAGTTTCGTACAGTACCTATAAGATATCTTTCCTGAAAAATGCTCTCAAATTTATACATGTACTTCATAGTATGATTAAGACACTGCGTCGCTAAAATGTATTATGACTCATTTTGCTTCAGTGTGCAATAAAGCATTTTTTACAATTACTGTTATTATAATCGTAACAATAATTGCTATTTTGCTTTAGTGTGCAATAAAGCATTTTTGGGGTTAGTGGATGTCGCAGCCCGTTATTAATCTGCTCAAACAAGCAGACAGGATTTAAAATAAGTTATTCGAGAAGTTGCTGCAAACTGCTAATTGAATCCTGAAAAATTTTGCTCGACATAAATTATTACGAAATTTCACTTAACTTATCATAAATTTACACGTAGCTAAGACTCGAAAAGACTTGCTATTAATCATAAGCTGTTTTAGCAGAATTAAAAGGGCAGGAACTGAAATTCACGTAAAACTGTGACGTTTGTTCTTTCAACATTTTGGAAGATTAATCGAAAAACTGTTTGACTGGCTAACTGTTTGATTAACTTCAGTATTATTCGTGATTTAGAATGTCTGCATAAATATGCACATACCGACACGTATCTGTAGAAATTGATCTGACATTTTTTTCAACTGGAATTCTGCAGCAATTGATTTTGGCATCTTTTACATGCAAAATTGTGTAGAAAATCTGCTGGTATGTAGGATTAGTGACTTTTCTGCAGAATGCTCTGCTAATCTTCTGCAGAATGTCTGCATAAATATGCACATACCGACACGTATTTACAGAAATTATCTGACATGTTTTTCACGTGGAATTCCGCAGCAATTGATTTTGACATCTTTTACATGCAGAACTGTGCAGAAAATCTGCTGGCATGCACAATTAGAATGACTTTCTGCAAAATTTCTCTGCTAATTTTCTGCAGAATGTCTGCATAAATACGCACATACCGACACGTATTTATACAAATTATCTGACATCTTTTTCACGTAGAATTCTGCAGAATCTGATTTTTGACACCTTTACATGCAGAATTTTGCAGAACATCTGCTGTTATGCAGGATTAGTGACTTTCTTCAGAATTATTTCTGCTAATGTTCAGCAGAATGTCTGCATAAATATGCTCACACATACACAATCTGCAGAAACTGATCTGACATCTTTTTCACGTGAAATCCCGCAGAAATTGATTTTGACATCTCTGCATTCAGAATTGTGCAGAAAATGTGCTGGTATGCAGAATTAGAGTGACTTTCTGCAGAATGTTCTCTGCTAATTTTCTGCAGAATTTCTGCATAAATATGCTCGTACAAACACGTATTTACAGAAAATATTTGACACCTTTTTCACGTGAAATTCTGCAGAAATTGATTTTAACATCTTTACATGCAGAATTGTGCAGAAAATCTGCTGTTACGCAGGATTAGTGACTTTCTGCAGAATTTTTTCTGCCAATTTTCTGCAGAATGTCTGCATAAATATGCTCGCACATACACGTATCTGCAGAAACTGCTCTGACATATTTTGCACGCAAAATTTCCGAAACACAGAAACTTCCCCACTGCTCGACCATGCATTTCCGCAGAAAACTTTGCAGATTTTTCTGCCAGATTTCCTTCAAAGCAGATTTTCTTCAAACCCATCATATTAATTTTACACAAAGGAAGGAAAAAAACTGACCGGAAGCCTACCTCATCTGGGGTTCCCTGGCGTCGATTGGCACTGATTGACGTCGAGTAAATTCCAGAAATTTTTGGCAGTGGTCACTTGGTCACTCGCGAAAATTTCCCGTGAAGTTTGGGGCAGAAAATTCGAACAGAATTTCTGCTGGGACACTGGCCCTTGGGCAGGAGAGGCCCTATAAATCCGGCTTGGGCATATCCGTGACCGGCATGGCCCGGAAGTATGTCACAGGCACCTGTCCCTGCGCAGCAAGGGCGTCATGACATCGGCCAGCACAAATCCCACGTAGGACTTGGGAGTAAACTCTTGAGTCTGGACTTGACAAGCTGAGAATGTGCTTGGCGTTTGCTTGGCCACGTTTTTCGGCTTCCAAAGAGCGCTTTGGCGACGCCACCGTCGCCCACGACGCCTCTGGAGCATGTGTTCATCAGCTCTGATGGCTGCAAGAGCTGCAGGAAGAGTCCACTTCCGCCAGGGATCAGGGCTGCCTCTGACGTCATTGGCTGGCTGGGTTAGGGCCTATTTTTAGACTCCATCCATCCGTCCTGGAGTAATTGCAATAAGCAATTTGGTTGAACAACGTCTTCAGACCCATGGCGTACAAGGGCGCCAGAGGTGGTGGCGCTGCAGGCGATGGACGTGACCAGCCTGGCTAATTACGACATTTTCTGCAATCGTTATAGATATGTTTTATGTAAGGAGGAGGGGGTGGGGGAGGAAAAAACTATTGAATTAACGCAGCCCTGCAATCGCATTGGAAGATGTGGAGAAGATGTCTTGAAATTTTTCCAATCTCTGTGCCATGTCCTCCTGTCTACTTGTAATTTTTTGGCTTAATTTTTGTGTTAGGTTGGCTGGCCTTATATCCAGGTGCCAATCTCCTAATTTTATTAAGTATATTTTCTTAAGTATAATTTTCTTAAGTATAATTTTCTTAAGTAGAGTTTTCTTAAGTATGATCAGCGCCACCAAGGGGGCAGAAAGTGCGGGAAAAGAAGTCCATTGGGTGAAACGCCGCCGCAAAATCCCCATAAATGCATGCAGTATCTGGTAACACTGGCTGTAGCTCCGCCCTAATTTTCAAAAAATAATTAATGCTGCCATTAATGTAATGCTTCCTGTCTACTTGTAATTTTTTGGCTTAATTTTGGTCTTATATATAGTTGGCTTGCCTAATATTCCGACCCTACCCAGGTGCCAATCTCCTAATATTATTAAGAAGAATTTTCTTAAGTATAATTTTCTTAAGTAGAGTTTTCTTAAGTATGACCAGCGCCACCAAGGGGGCAGAAAGTGCGGGAAAAGAAGTCCATTGGCTAAAGCGCCGCCGCAAAATCCACATAAATGCATGCAGTATCTGGTAACACTGGCTGTAGATCCGCCCTAATTTTCTAAAAATAATTAATGCTGCGATTAATGTAATGCTTCCTGTCTACTTGTATTTTTTTGGCTTAATTTTTGTCTTAAGGTTGCTTGCCTAATATTCCGACCCTACCCAGGTGCCAAACTCCTAATATTATTAAGCAGGATTTTCTTAAGTATAATTTTCTTAAGTAGAGTTTTCTTAAGTATGACCAGCGCCACCAAGGGGAAAGAAATTGCAGGAAAACAAGTCTATTGGCAAAAGCGCCGCCGGAAAATCCCCCATAAATGCATGCAGTATCTGGCAACACTGGCTGTAGTTCCGCTCTAATTTTCTAAAAATTAATGCTGCTAATTGATTGGGCTAAAGTAGAGCGTGATTTTCTTCTAGTTTTCTATAATTTTGTACCTTAAAGAAAACTAAGAAAAAATTAACTCCAAAATTAGACAAAAATTACGACAACCATGTCTCGAGTGGAAGGAAATGCAGCATTTTGAAGAATATCTCGAATGTAATGTTGATTTATGTCATTCAACTGCAGATGTCATGTCTGAAATGTCTAAGTCGTGTAATTTGCGATAAATTACATGTTTTCGAGAATATATCTGACATGTCTTCAGATATTCCAAATGGAGTATTTCATCTTCTTATACATTCATTGGTATTGTTTTCCAACTGAAAAACAATTTCTGTCAAATTCCATGTTGACATATACGTCAGCAGCAGCTGGATAATGAATGGCACGTTTACATGAAATCATTTTAATATGACTTAGAAAATTAGTACTTTATAATGTAGGATAATGAAATGGCACGTTTACATCAAATGATTTTAAGATGTCTTAGAAAGTAGTACTTTAAAATGCTAGATAATGAAATGGCACGTTTACATGAAATCGTTTTAAGATGACGTTGAAAGAAGCACTTTATAATGAAACTGCACGTTTACATGAAGTGATTTTAAGATGTCTTAGAAAATAGTTCTTTATAATGCTGGATAATGATAAGGCACGTTTACATGAAATCAGTTTCAGATGACTTTGAAAGAAGTACTTTACAATGCAGGATAATGGCAGCGCATATTTTAACTCATAACCAGCTGGTTCAAAATAAAGGACAATTCCATCTTCTGCAATGGACATACATGTATTTTAAAAATAAATTTCTTATTGTTTATGTCCAAAATCAATTTTTTTACTGTATGAGACATCAAAGCTCAGTCTGTCAGTCACTGACTAACCAAAATGAGATGAAGGTAGGAAATGTGGTAGGAAATCGAGCATTTGTATTTGCATTTGGGCTCAGTTAGATCAACACGAAACTGTTGGTCAGTGCAGGGAATAGACCTGGCCAACTTAATTGCTTTTTCATTGTTGTTGAGCTCTTGGGCTGTCCACGATTGCATTCTCATCAACTGTGTTTGTGTTTGCACAAAGAGGCCCCAAATTCGGGCTTGTAATGACAATTTCCACGCCCCCTTGCGTCAATCCTTCGCCCCCAAAATTCGGAGCTTGCGTGCAAAACCATCTGGAATTATTTATGAGATTAATCATTTATGAAAAAGCTGACCTTATTTGGAAGTAATTAAAAAATCCCTGGTCGAACATTAGCATCCGGAAGACATTTTTAATGAAAACACGTTGTGCACAAATAGCATCCTGCATTTTTACCTAATGAAGGTATGTCAAATGTCTGATGAAACTTATACCTCTTTATACGGCCTCCCGTTATATGGTGTTTCGCTATAACGGCCTTTTTGATTTTTGGAAGTGTATGATTTCACATCCATACATGCTTCGCTATAACGACCTAATTTTTAAAATATTTAGTTTTAGTGGTAAAAACAACTATTTTAGTTGAGAAAAAATTAGTTGCAAAGTAACAACTAATTAGTTTATTCGAAGTTGTCATTTAATTTTTTTTTATTTTGGCTTTATTGGGTTGCTAAAGGTTTGCAGAAACATTTCAATTGTTTTCATGAAAGCTTATTGATTTAATAGTTTCAACTACTTATGGAATTAGTTATTTGTCAGTCAACAACTTCGAATAAACTATTTATTGGTTGTCAATGCAACTAATTCATCTCACACTAAAATAGCTATTACTTATTCAAACCAAAAATAAATTTCAAAATGTAGTTTCAAATATTTGTTGAGTGCATGTGACTAACAACTGAAATTCAGTTGTCTAATATCACTATCAAGTCTAAGTCACTATCACATGTCAAATATGGTTATAGTTTGTAGGTTTTAGTTGCAACTGATTTTTACCCAATATTGGTATTAACATAAATTCCAACAGGTGTGACTTTCGTTGCACAATTCAAGGATACAAATTCACACAAAATAATAGAACGTAAAATGTATTTACAACAATTTTTCTAAAATTATCATTTTCATCTGCCATATTTCTGTGCAAATTTTGATTTCCCTGATTCTCAGCTGTATGAGATGGCAGCTACTTCACTGTCATGTGCAAAACCACGAAGAAATCTTGCCAAAACCACTTCTCCATTATTAATAATGGATGATTCAGCCTTATGCCGCAGTTTCTTAATGGTTCAATATTTGGTCTAAATTAATCTTCGGGCAACAGCCCACTCGGTTTGTTCAACCATCGCACCTTTAGTCGAAACCACCATTTTTTTGCATGTCTGAAATTCGCTTAAAAACATCAAAAAATTGTGCAAAAATGGGAAGAAATGCAATTGTTGCTGTCTGGCAAATGCAGGGCAATGTCTAGCCATTTCTTCGCCTCTTTTTAGCAAACTTAGAAAAGTTGAATGTAATCCGATTTCTTTGGTTTTTTTTGGATTATGTAGACGACTGTTTTTGGCGAAATTGTTCAACTGGCAGACTAGAATTTCAGTAGTCGAGCTCTTGAAAACCAAATATGATGGAAAAAGAAAATTCAAACTGAATCCAGCGAAATTCTGCGACAATGATATCGTAAAACTTAAAATGAAAATAAGAAGAGGGCCATTGAGGACTCCGTATATGACCACATCAATTCTTCAAGCATGATCTTATCAAGTCCATGATAGTGTGGTTTGGCACCATGTACATTGTATGTCCATAACAAGTCAATATTTACCTATGCAAAGCCCCCAGTTAGCAGTTGCACCATTAACAGTATTTATAGTATTGAATGAGTTTGGAGTAGATTTAAGGTGCACCCTGTATTGACCGGTCTAACTTCGTTTCCATAGCGTGACATTTGAATTTTAACATGATAAATTCTGTCATGACAATTACGGCGCTCTGTTCGGACGACTGTGTTTCGAGCCAGACACGTACATGTAAATTCCCCCGAGTGTCCAATTTCCGATAATTTAATCGTTACTCAATGGACATGACCATTAACATCTGACTCAGCTGGCTTTCCTACGTGATTGCATAAATCGAGTATTTGCCAATTACAAATGAATATTTATGAAACTGTTCCACCATGTTGCAAATGAAGCACCAGCAATCTTGTGGGAACTGAAGTTTAGGTGCTCATGCATAAATCTTGTTAATACATGAACGTTCCCTGTTTTATTTTTTTTGCTTAGAATTGCATATTCGTTTTCAAATTTATATTATCAAACTTATCAAAATTATATTTTCTTGATAATACTTGAACGTAACCTCTCGCATTATTTAATTTTTTTGCTAGGAATTACATATTCTTTTTCAAATATATATTTTTCTTGTTAATACTTGAACGTTCCTATCACATTGGTTTAATTTTTGCTAAGATTTGCATATTCTTTCAAAATCATGGTATTTTCTTGATAATACTTGAATGTTTCCCATCGCATTATTTTATTTTTTGCTAAGATTTGAATATTCTTTTTCAAAATTATATGTTCTTGTTAATGCTTGAACGTCCTCTATCGCATTGTTTTATTTTTTTGCTAGAAATTACATATTCTTTTACAAAATTATGATATTTTCTTGATAATATTAGAACGTTCCCTATCGCATTATTTTATTTGTTGCTAGGAATTACTTAATTCTTTTACAAAATTACGATATTTTCCTGATACTATTTGAACGTCCCCTCTCGCATTATTTTATTTTTCGCTCAGAATTGCATATTCTTTTACAAAATTATGATATTTTCCTGATAATATTTGAACGTTTCCCATGGCATTATTTTATTTTTTGCTCAGAATTGCACATTCTTTCAAAATTATGATATTTTCTTGGTAATACTTGAACGTTCCCTGTCGCATTATTTAATTTTTTTTTGCTAGGAATTACATATTCTTTTTCAAAATTATATTTTCTTGATAATACTTGAACGTTCCCTATCGCATTATTTTATGTTTTGGCAAGAATTAATGAATATTCTTTCAAAATTATGATATTTTCTTGATAATACTTGAACGTCCCCTATCGCATTATTATATTTTTTTGCTAATATTTACATATTCTTTTTCAAAATTATCATATTTTCTTGACAATACATGAACGTTTTATATCTCATTACTTTATTGTTTTGCATATTCGTTTTTAAAATTGATTTTTTCACCTTTTTGGTCGTGTTTGGACTTCTAAGTAGGACTTGGTTGACAATGGACTTGTCTGTTTTGTTAAAGGGTTGTGTGTCCATCTGTGTCCGCCCTCTTTGTTGACCGTTTCAAAGGTGTTGTCAACATAGCCCATTGTGCAAACAGGGTTTCAGAAGTGCGGTGAACAAACATCAAAAAGCTTTCTCTGCTTCTGTTTAATTTAGCTTCCAATGTCTATTGTGCATTTTAATTACTGCTGCTCAGCCATGGTTGACACATTTCAAAGTTGGTTTGGCTTCTTGACACACCCCCATGCGCCAATTTCAGACCCGAGCGCCATCTGTGATGAGCTGAGTTTACGGAAAAGTCAAAAATAAAGTTAATGACATAAAAAAAATTGTGTGAAAATTTGACCACAAGTGCAGGATTTCGATTTAGTGGTTTATACAGAGTGCCTCCAAATGCTTGCTCATGTTTGTGAATTTCTTGCGGTAGTTTTATCACAGACATGGTTATCGTGTTTGGTGGTATCGAAAGAGCATCTTTCACAGTTTAGTTTAGAAATTTTTGGCAGCGAAATGTTACCGCTTTCCGCCGCTAGGGGGCGCTGAGTTCACCGATGCCATTTTACGATTCCGTGCCCTCTAGCGGCGGATAGCAGAGACATTTCTCAACAGAAAAATTTCAAATTAGACTTTGAGATGTGGTCGTTTGATTGCACCACACTCGATCCCCCTGTCTCAAAAACCACGGCAGCAAACAATTCACGAACTCGCTGCACCTACCAGGGAAAAAACTCAAGATTCAATTCAATTCAATGCAGCATCAATATTAAGGCGCATATCGAGAACATATTTGGTCCAGCTAGACTCGGAGGGTTTTCCTATCTATCTGCGTAGTAACTGTGATCGTAAGTGGAGTACAAAAAACACAGCAATTTATTGAAACCGAGCTATCATTCACAGACACCCTGTACGTGTAAAACGTCATTAATGACGTCATCATTTGACATTCCAACTATGATGACCTACAGCAATACTCGAACGTCCCCAAACCAATGTTCAACAGTATTTAGTTAAACCGTAGCGTTTAAATGAAGGTTCAGGGTTCCCCCAGACCTGGAAAACCTGGAAAACCTTAAAAAAGTCAAAATTGGAAAGGCTTGGAAAAGTCAGGGAAGATTAACTTATTTTTACAAAAGTCAGGGAAATTCAACAACAGTCAAAAATTCAAGCTATCAATTGAAGCAAGGTGGAATTCTGTGAAATAGATCAATAATGAAGTTGTAAATTTAGAAAACTAAATCTAAATTTGAAATTTAGTTCACCTCCTGTTGATAAACAATGAAGAATAAATACAGCATGAATACATATGACATGGTATGTCATATTTTCGCATTTTTAATGTTCGAAGAATTCTTTTTAATCTGGAAAAGTGAAAAAAGTTGAAAATTGAATTTCTTGGAAAGTCCTGTGTTTGTACTTGGTGGCCATTTTGGCTAAAAATGCTTGCAGAAATTTGCCAAATTTGAGTGTCATTAGCCAACGGAATTTATCATTTCCTATGAGTTTAATCTGGCTATTATGGCACCGCCATTTGTGGCTAAGTCTGTTTTAATTTTTAAGACGATATTAACGCCGGAATTTGGGAAATCTGTTTAATGGGCTTTGCTTTTCGCCGTTAAGGGCCCTAACCGCAAACTCAACAACAGCTTATCCGGATGAATGGGCCAAGGCGAACAACTAAAGTATTATTCAATTGTTAAATACGATTAGCTGCTCGGAAAATCATACCATCCGAAATCCGCTTTTCCTAAAACGCCCCTTGAAGGTGGGCTTCAAGAATATGTTTGCAAGATGACCACAAACTGCAACCAAATTTGGGCTTTTATGGCACATTTTTCAGCCAAACTGCCACTTAGGGGTCGTAAACCCTGCGGTGGCAAAATTCAAAATTAGACCACTAATGATTTGATGATGGTTTAATAGCGCCATATTTCCAAAGTCAAAATACATGTAGTCATTTTTGTGTCAAGTTTGAAAAATTTAGCACAATTCGAGATAAATGCAAATTTTCCAGATGTAATTATAAAAACTCGAAAAGCCCAATTCAAAACTATTAAAAACAATTCTAAAGCCCACAGTGATGCTAACTGTCCACTTGTAATTTTTGTCTGATTTTGAAGTTAATTTTAACTTAATTTTCTCTGAAGGTAAAAAATTATAGAAAATAAGAAAATTACGAGTTCTGCCTACTCGCCCCTTCTGATCATATTGCAGCATTAGAAAAATTAAGAAATTTTTTAGAAAATTAGGGCGCAGTTACAGCCAGTGTTGCCAGATACTGCATGAATTTACTGGAGATTTTCCAGCGGCGCTTTTGCCAATGGACATCTTTTCGTGCACTTTCTTCCCGCTTGGCGGCGCTGTTCATACTTAAAAAAATTAAAGAGACTGGCATGTGGGTAGGGTCGGAAAATTAAGAAAGCCAACTTAAGACAAAAATTAAGCCAACAAATTAAAGTTGGGCAGGAAAGATAACTGTCCTACATGTAAGTTTTGTATAATTTCGGTGTAATTTTTTTTATTAATTTTCTCATAAGGTAAAAAATTACAGAAAATTTAGAAGAAAGTTACGAGTAATGATCTGTACTTATGACCAATCATATCGCAGCATTAAAAAATTAAGAGACTGGCATGTGGGTGTGGTCGGAAAATTAGGAAAGCCAACTTAAGACCAAAATTAAGCCAAAGTGGACATAAAGCATAATGAAAAATGAAACTAATTATCTAATTTTTTCTGATTTTTAATCAATAAGGAATGACAATTACAACCTGATACATGGTGCATGATGGTAATACTCGAACGCCCCCACTGCGCAGCTGCTTTTTCCATGCCCACGTCCTAAGGTCATTCCTGAGCTGCTGCAGGGGTCAAGGGTCGCCTCGGAATGGGTGATTTTCTCTTCTCGTTATTAATGAGTGGAAATAAAGCTGGCATTAAATGCACATCCCATTATGAAAATAAAACAGGATTTGGTGAAAATGATTGGGAAGCAGAGAGGATTTGCCAAGCAATAAAAAGATCTCGAAATTGACTCGGGGAGCTTTTATTGGGCCGTGCTGTTTCCGGAAGCCTTTTTAGGTGCTCGTTTGTCAGAATCAGCATCCAATCCGATTGCAATTAAAAAAAAATTTCGGTTTACCATCTGATGTATGCTCGCTAAATTAAGATTAAAGCGCTGCAATGGCGCCCTAAAGCAGAACGATAAGTATTCATTAATGAGACCAGTGGCTACTTGCTGACCACTCATGGGGATGATCATACAGCCAATGACAGCACTGTTGACAGTGAAGTTATTCGACAATGGAATAATTGGAATAATATGTGATAATGGAATGGAATAAATGGTTGATCTAATCAATGGAGTTCCATAATTTTTTGCATGCTTCAAATTTTTAAATATTAGGTGCACACTTTAAAATAATATAAAAATAATACGTGTGTAATTAATCGATTTGCTTGACATACATGAATTCAATTGAACATGTAGTTAATTAAGAATTGGTAATTACACAGTCATACTTTTTCACTTTAAAATAATATAAAAATGATTCATGCGTTATCAGTTTGCTTAAAATACGTGTATTTAAAGTTGAATTCGATTGAAGATGCAGTTAATTAAGAATTAGGAATTACACAGTAATACACGGTTTCACTTTGAAATAATATGAAAATGATACGTGTGTTATTAATCGATTTACTGAAAATGCATGCATGGATTCAATTGCAGATGTAGTTAATTAAGAATTGGTAATTACACAGTAATACTTTTTCACTTTGAAATAATATAAAAATGATGCATGTGTTATCAGTTTGCTTAAAATACGTATATTTGAAGTTGATCAATTGAAGATGCAAGTAATTAAGAATTAGGAATTGCACAGTAATACACAGTAATACACAGTTTCACTTTGAAATAATACGAAAATGATACGTGTGTTATTAATCGATTTGCTTAAAATGCATGTATCGATTCAATTGCAGATGTAGTTAATTAAGAATTAGGTAATGGGTGGATACAGTTAGGTTGTTAAAAATAGTTTATATACGAATTTGATTACTTAAGATGTGCTTAAAGATGTGATAAAAGTCAAAAGATAGGTTTTATTTCATTATTACGCAGTACGTGAATTAAATTGATAATTTTTTATACATACAAATCAAATCTGTATACAAGACAATAAATTATTTCGACTTTTTGATGTTATTTTTTACAAAGCTGTTTAATCTAACAAGTTTTTTAAGTACTCAATACATTATCTTAGCAATAAGATTACAGACAATTTTTTTTGTGTAAATTATTGACAATTTTCAATTGTTAGATTGTATAAACAAGTTAAGACATAACGAAGTGTTAAAAAATGGCGAATAATTATCTTATCATTCATGAGGTATTGACTGTTGGATTGAAAAAGTACCCTGTTTGTTTAAATGGCCATTTTCTGTAAAAACAGGAAATTTTAAATGTACAAACAGTACGTTTGCGATTGTACTTATCTACGTTCTATCTATAATGCTTCGTATTTATTTAAAAAATATTTGTTCTTGTTTTTCAAAGAATTTCCATGCATTAATTCGCTGTTTTCGGAAAAGGCCTTTTGCTAACTCTTTATTTTCAATACGAATGATAAAAAACATTTCTTATTCAATCCCTGGCTAAATTCAGCGAATGCACATTGTCAGAGGAAATTAAGACGTGAAAATTAGCATATTTCGACGAATGTCAGATTTATTTAATTGATTTGTTTATTGGCAGACTGCTGGCAATCTGCATAAGATTAGCTGCGCAAGAATCACAATTGTAAATTACCCATCTAAATTCCGCGCTCATTTGCATATTCAATTTTTTTTCCTGACATACGTTTCGAACGCAATGACTTAATAAATAACAATGCAAATTGTCATTAGCATGTTTGGCTGAACCAGAGTTTTGTGCCTTTTTGGACGAAAAATTGGATTGTACCCAGAACTGATTTAAACCACTTCAAAAACAGATTGGCAAAATTCTGCTGAAAGACAATAAATTATAAATCCTAAATCCCAAAGCCTAAAATTGGATTAACGTGAAATATTTGATAAATATTTCAAAGGGGAATTTGACATAATCTGGCTGTATTTCATTTCTAAATACGGATTTGAGCCAATTTTTCACATATATTCAGACTCAGATTGTGGATGTAATTAATGGAATTTCCTCTTATGTGGAAATTATTCGTTCAAAAACAATAGGTTTTATCGCTATTGTTGAACGGCAATATTTCTATTTGCAGAGGTTTTAAATTGATGCGTGCTATCAGAATGCATTTATGCTACTTGATGATGAAACATATTTTTGATAATAAACAGATAAATTATCTAATCGATATTAATATCTATTTATATCATATTATCTATAATCCACATTATAGATAAATTAAGTGCATCAAAAAGTCATTGTTTGCATATGCATTCGTTTCATTTGCATATTATTATGGAATTGAAACTAGATTAGCTGGAATTAACTTGCATTCAGCTTCTTAAGGAAAATCGATGTTAAATAACAACATTTATCTATGATTGTTTTCCCATTTATTCATCAATGTCGAATCTGGATCAATCATAATCTTGTACTGAAATCCTACATAAAAATATGGATAGAAAAATAATTTTAATTGCAATTTTAGATGTCAATAAAATAGTTTGCCTATTTTTAATGCTCGTTAAATTGACTCGTGCCTGTAAATGTTTCTTTTATATAAAAAAACGTTACTGTCTACTTTTGATATTCTAAAACATATTTTCTCGACTGCATTAAGTGCAACTGAAAATATCCGTATAAAAATAATTTTTAATTTAGTTTTAAAGGAGATTTTCATAAAATACAGTAGTTTGATTGCTGTTAATACAGATTAAATTCACTAGTTCATGTCCATATTTATTTTTCAGTTTTCATCTAACATATTAAAAGTGTGGTTAAATTGTACAGGCAGTGTTCCCTATAATGTATATTCGTTAAGAGGGGACTACCATACTTAAGAAAGACAACGTTAAATATCTTTGATAACAAAGTCAGGATTTTAAGTTCAAGACAAATTTCTGCAGCATGCATTTCTTCCTCAATCTTTCAGGGCCACCCTGTATATGTATAAAATTTAATCAGTTTTGCTTTACCCTGTTATTTGCTCGCCTCCCTAAAACCGATTCAGAACGTAATGAAAGGCTGTGAATGAAAATGGATGGGCCTAGTTTTAGCAACACGCCCATTTTATCCATATTTAATTAAAACCGTTAATTGTAGAGTAAACTGTAAATTGTACTGTTAATTATTTTCTATTAGCCAGGCCCTGTGCATCATCAAACCCTTATCGATTTCCAGCAAGATGCTCAAGATGTTTTTAGTGCCGGTTGTAAGCCATTTTAGTCGGAATGGGCCTGGTTAGGACTATTTTCGGATTTAATACTGACCTAGAACAATGCTCTGAAGTTCATTCAACGCAGTTTTAATTTGGAGGGTGCCCACAAAGTCCTAAATTATTCAACACTGTACTTGGTCGATTGGGAAAATTTTATCACATTTTGTAGACATTCACTGTTGAGGTCATTATGATTAAATCAAATCAAATGTATTTTTTGAACGTTTACATTTGTTATTACATGGTGATCACAAAGCATTACCTCGTTGTAAAAATTAATTTTGCAAAATCAGTTACAATCTATAAATTTCAAAAAAAAAAGATACACTTGTGGTGTTTACTTGACATGGGTGGTTTACGTGGATCTAACAATTGAATTGGTCCCTGACTTAGTGGGGAGTCCAGTTAGAGGGGCTTCACTGCATCGTGTCTATTACAGGGTGTCCACAAATGCCTACGGCGTTTTCGTGAATTTTTTGCAGCCGTACTATTCAGGATACGGTAGTCGAGTTTGGTGATATCAAACAACCGTCTTTCATAGTTTTGTTTGGAATTTTTCAGCGGTGAGACATCTATGGCTTTTGCCGCCAGAGGACGCTGAGTGGAAGCATGCCATTCTGCGACTCTGCGCCATCCAGCGGCGCGAAGCGTAAACATTTCAACGTCGAAAAATTTGATATAAAACTTTGATATATGCTTGTTTGATGGCACCAAACTCAATCGCCGTATCTGCGATAATACGACTGCAAAAAATTCACGAAATCGCAACACCGACTATGGAAAACGGTGTTGATTCAATTCAATTCAATGCAGAGTCGCTAGGAGGCACATATCGAAAACGTATTGAAACCCAAATGAACTAAAATAGTTTCTTTACGAACTTTCACATTAACGGCTCTCGTAAGTTGAATACAGAACTCACAGCGATTTATTGAAACTAGTGCAATCATTTACAGACACCCTGTAGAATTTAATTGAAGATCAGCCATGTATCTGTTTCATTACTTGTTTTTGCAAAAAAATATACGGAATGAGATGCCATGTTGTAAAAGTGGTCCATTATGTTCAAGGCTGGACAAAATCACCAACACCCTGTAGTGACCTTCTCAATGAAAAGTTAAATTTTCATTAAGGTGGTTCTATTTTCGATAAGTCTTAATTTCCGATTGTTCTCGTTCTACGTTTTTGTTTAACATGCTTGCCTTTGTTCGTCTAAAGATGAAAACCTTGTTGGGAAATCGGTTGCCTGGCTTTTTCACCAAACATCTTGGGAAGAGGTGTCGTATGCCGCTAATCGTCAATGGCCTTTTTAATCTACATAGAATGCAGTCTGTGGGGCTTTAGGCGAAATCCTAAAAGCTTTCTTATGTTTTCCCTTATCCAAACACCAAGTGAGCTATTGAACATGGAAAAAGGTACAGGATGTAAACGTTTTGCTTATTTACCCTCTAACCTCGATTCGTGGATGAATTCTGCAATTTATGGAGATGGAAAGAACGAAAGAGTGTGGATGAAAACCGTTTTTTGTTGTTTAATTTAACTCACCTTCAACTTTAATTTTAAATCTTTCAATTAAGAGTTGGGTGAACTAACTGTAGTTTGCATTAGGAAAATTTGAAGCAGACCTAAATCAGCTATTTTTAACCCTATACCTGGAAAGTTGAACATGCATTGTTTTAACATTGCTTCTGCCTTTGTCGTATGTATGAATGTGCATACTTTGTTTTCCTTTTCATTAAAATTTACATAAATTCATGCAAAAATGTGTGTGCTTTTAATGAAACTCGATTATCCGAACGTGTCCTAAAACATTAGGTTAACTACTTGCAATTTTCTTTAGGAGAACTAATTTAAAGCAGACCTAAATCAACCATTTTCAACCCTGTACCTAAATAGTTGAAGAATAATGTGCATTGCATTACATTAACATGCATTTTTTAACATGCATTATGCATTGTTTTTAACATTGCTTCTGCCTTTGTTGTATGTATGAATGTGCATACTTTGTTTTCCTTTTCATTGAAATTTACATAAATTCATGCAAAAATGAGTGTGCTTTCAATGAAACTCGATTATCCGGATTTTCAAACAGTGGACCACCACTGACAACAATTAGTCCGGATAATCGATGCTCTGATGTACTGACGTAGTATGTTTAGAAAACCCACATTTTTTTTCATATCCTTATCGAATCCTGGTAATGCTAAATACATTATTTTATTATTACTCGATCTCGAAAATGGCTAAGGGTACTATGACACATTGACACAATCCCCAAGATTCCCAAACTTGGGCAATCACTGGTTACACCGACGTATGTATGGTTTGCCATCCTTCAGGGGGTGCCCCTTGACGATGGCACTGCCTCCTTACACCGACGTATGTATGGTTTGCCATCCTTCAGGGGGTGCCCCTTGACGATAGCACTGCCTCCTTACACCGACGTACGTATGGTTTGCCATCCTTCAGGGGGTTCCCCTTGACGATGGCACTGCCTCCTTACACCGACGTACGTATGGTTTGCCATCCTTCAGGGGGTTCCCCTTGACGATGGCACTGCCTCCTTACACCGACGTACGTATGGTTTGCCATCCTTCAGGGGGTGCCCCTTGACGATGGCACTACCTCCTTGCACCCTCGTTCGCATTGTTTGCCAATTTAAGGAGCTGTCCCTTAGTGATGAGTTTTTGGACGCCCTGTCCAGATAATCGAGGCTCTACTGTAGCTGCATTTTTGCTTAACACACGAACACAAATGTGAGCCACGTGACCATCTTGTCATGAAAATAAGTTAAATTTAATACTTTTGACCCTTCTTCCTGTTGCCCCACACTAGTCTTTTGCCTGTTTCCCATCGACCCTGCATGTCTCGGTCATATTGAATTTTGGTGGGTCTCAATTTTGAGCATCACGGTAAGAATCCAGCGCAAATTGAAGACAGATAGACAAATTCAACCGGAAAAAATTGCGTCTTTTTTCACCCTGGTAACATTTTCACTTTCCATCCAGTTCGATTGTCCATTGTCCAGATTGAGGCGTTTGGTGGACGCAAATCCAGGGGATGTCATCTGGTCATTTCCATCCCTGCCCATAAACTGAACATGAACTCAGGGGGTGAGGGGTGAGGGTGATTTTCAACCATTGAAAATGTGACGATGATGGGCAGCTGAAAACATCGCCGAAAATTGCCTTTTTTTCCTTTTTTCTTTTTTTTCTTTTTTCTGCTTTTTTTTTGGTGAAAATACATAAAATGAAAAAGAGGGGGTGGGAAAAGACTCTGGAAAACGGTTTGCCTGCCTCCCCCCGCCAAAATAATAAAAATATATATTAAATTCGCTCTGCCCCAAAATAGACACACGATACAAAAGGTCCTAAAAGTGAAGGGATTTGAAAACAATTTTGGGATTTGCGAATTGTTGCCACGACCATTTAAATATTGGATGAAGTAAGTTAGAAGGGGTGGGTGGGTGGATGTCAGGGGTCTTACAGGGTGCCTAGCAAGCTGGATCGGTTGATTTGAGGTGTGCATACATGTACATAAAAGTATGACGTCATTATTATGGTCGTAAATTTGAGACATGTTTTTTCAATAAATGGAAATTTGTTTGGAAATAATTACTATGAATATTATAAAACCAGTAAAAGCCTGAACGATTAAATTTGAGACTAGGTTTTTCATTAAATTTTAATGTGTTTGGCAAAAGCTGATATTAATGTTATAAAACCAGTAATTTGCCTGAAAGATTTAACTCCTTGTTTTAAATTTGGGGCTATTTTTTCATTAACTTAAAATGTCTGTGGAAATAATTGATATGAATATTATAATACCACTTATTATAAAAGGTGGTAAACTAAATGGCGAGTCGTACTTTTGTTTAACAATTTAGTTAAAATTTATCAAGTTTTGGAAAACTTTCCCGTTTGGCGTCTTTGTTTATTAATATTATTTTTATTATTTTTGATTTTTCGTGTTACTGCATGTAAATCTGCCATTTTTGCCTCAGATATTTCGGTCATGGGGTGGTGTTGAAATTCATAACGAATGCTGACACATTGGAAAAATCAAAATTTCAAAATTTTATTTCAAGGATTCTCAGGTACGTTACTTCTGAAGAGTCTTAATATTTAAAGACGTTCTGGAGCAATGAATCTCATTTAAGAAGATCAACTGCGGATTACACTTTTTATTTGGTACAACGTATCTTAACATAATTATGTTTAGACATCTTGTACAACCATTAAAATGCATGGTTTAAGGTAATGCACTTCGAAGGGCTTTATGAACTAATAGATACAAATTGAAATGCATATGTCTAACTGCATTAATCCTTCTTTTAAAATGTTTCCAAATATATGTTCTTAATGCGCTTCACTTTGCATCTGATGGACGATTATAAAACCACATTAAATTGATGTGTGGTTGTCCAACTCACTATTTGTTAGTGTTTGCAGTTCGGTAAACAGATTAAATTACCATGATAGCAAATATTGTGCACAATCAGATTATCCTAAACGAACCTGGCTTTACATCAATTCAACTTGTGGGATTTTTGCCAGTTGTTTTTTACTACTATACTTTTTTACTGATAAACAAAAATCCAAAATAAGTTTTCTTACTTGATTAGATTCTGTTGCTAATCATGCACATGTATTAAGAAAAGAATCTGCCCACATGTTTATCGAAAATGTGATTCATAATTCGTATAAATCCAATATTCAGTCAAGACGAATGTGTTTTTCTTAAAGCATTTCATTTCGTTTTGTACAAATCTTATAATTTTCTATAATTTTTTATCTTACGAGAAAATTAAGGAAAATCATTAACTTCAAAATTGGACAAAAAATTACAAGTGGACAGTAATGCTAACTGTCCACTTTTAAGTTGTGGTCAAGTTTGGAGGTAATTTTCTCTTAATTTTCTCAAATAGCAGACAATTAGCAGACAAATACGAGTAGAGCAATCGCAGAGCACTCGTAATTTTCTCCTAATTTCACACAAAAAATACCTCCAAACTTGACCAAAACTTACAAGTGGTCAGTTTCATTTCGTTTTGTGCAAATCTTATAATTTTCAATAATTTTTTGCCTTACGAGAAAATTAAGAAAAACATTAACTCAAAAATTAGACAAAAATTACATGGACAGTTATGCTAACTGTCCTCTTGTAAGTTTTGGTCAAGTTTGGAGCTAATTTTTCCTTAATTTTCCCAAATAGCGGGCAATTAGCAGACAATTATGAGTAGAGCAATGATCTACTCGTAATTTTCTCTTAATTTCACACAAAATTACCTCCAAACTTGACCAAAACTTACTAGTGGACAGTTAGCTTGCATGTAGTTCTAAACTTGCTTTTGCATCCTATTGGTCCGTTCGAACTCCCCAGTCCATTCTGAATATGGACAGACTATAAAACAATTTTTTCCACTGTGGTGTTGACAAGTTGGTCACTCATAAAATGGCAGAGGTGGCGCCCCCTAGTGGTGGTTGGTCGCCCAAGTGTTTACCTTTTTTTCATATTCGTGCCTACCTTTTTCTCTTAAAAATCTTCACTTTAACAGGATGACAATGGCAGAGTGAGGGCCTGGCTGAGATAACGAGGCTCTTTTTGTCCATAAAATAACCCCCGCCAGGGTAATATACTCCGTGCCATAAATTCAGCTGCAAGTACAATGGAGTCAAAACAGTGGGAATTTTTCCATATTTTTTTCTGGATTCAGACTGGATTTCAGCAGCTTTGTTGCTCCAACAAGGCCTCGAAGAAAACGGTCTGGGGAACAAAAATATCCTGCACATTCTTCGAGCTCTACGTGATGCTGATGATTATGATGATGATGCCACGATGATAAAGTATCGATTTCTCACAATTCTATGCAAAGCTGGAGCATGTTCTAGTGCACATCTAATCTCGAAATGAGATTCTGAGTTAGGTTCTCTCACCTCTGAAAATGCTGTCTAATTAATGCTGCGATGCAACGAGCTTTTGAAGATGAGTGTAAACTTCGAAGCATAGTCTGGGAAGGTGCAGAGCCATGTCGAAATTGAGCAAATGCTCAACCATGCATGCATTTATCCACCTGAGCACTGCTTGCACAAACACTGAATGCAATCTGACGGAATAAAGACGAGGTGTAGAGGGGAATTGGCAATGTTTTAAACTTTTAGCTTGTGTTGGACATGGCTGTCGATTGTAACTGTTACCAAGTTCAATTTTTTTACGTATGATAGCAAATGCTCCAGCATCAACTTGGACTAGTTGTTACTTATGACTGTGAGCAAATGCTCTTGTTTCGGTTTGGACTATGAGCAAATGCTTCTATTGCAGTTTATGGCTGGGAGAAAATGCTCCAGTTTTAGCTTGGATTAAGAGCAAATGCTCTTGTTTCAGTTTGGACTATGAGCAAATGCTCTTGTTTCAGTTTGGGGTATGAGCAAATGCTCCTGTTGCAGCTTATGGCTAGGAGCAAATGCTCTTGTTTCAGTTTGGACTATGAGCAAATGCTCTTGTTTTAGTTTGGACTATGAGCAAATGTTCTTGTTCCAGTTTGGACTATGAGAAAATGCTCTTCTTTCAGTTTGGGCTATAAGCAAATGCTCTTGTTTCAGCTTGGACTAGGAGCAAATGCGTCTATTGCAGTTTATGGCTGGGAGAAAATGCTCCAGTTTCAGCTTGGATTAAGAGGAAATGCTCTTGTTTCAGTTTGGACTATGAGCAAATGCTCTTGTTTCAGTTTGGGGTATGAGCAAATGCTCCTGTTGCAGCTTATGGCTAGGAGCAAATGCTCTTGTTTCAGCTTTTGACTGGGAGTAAATGCCCCAGTTTCAGCTTGGACTAAGAGCAAATCCTCTTGTTTTAGTTTGGACTAAGAGCAAATGCTCTTGTTTCAGTTTGGATTATGAACAAATGCTCTTTTTTAAGTTTGAACTGAGCAAATGCTCTTGTTTCAGTTTGGACTATGAGCAAATGCTCTTGTTTTAGCTTGGACTAGGAGCAAATGCTTCTGTTGCAGTTTATGGCTGGGAGAAAATGCTCCAGTTTCAGCTTGGATTAAGAGCAAATTCTCTTGTTTCCACTTCTGACTAGAAGCAAATGCTCTTGTTTCAATTTCTAACTAGGAGCAAATGCTATTGTCAACTTCCGACTACGAGCAAATACTCTTGGTTTAACTTCTGACTAGAAGCAAATGCTATTGTCAACTTCTGACTAGGAGCAAATGCTCTTGTTTTAATTTCTGACTAGGAGCAAATGCTCTTGTTTCAATTTCTGACTAGGAGCAAATGCTTTTCTTTCAATTTCTGACTTGAAGCAAATGCTTTTCTTTCAACTTTTGACTAGGAGCAAATGCTCTTGTTTTTACTTCTGACTAGGTTAGGTTCCTCCATCTTACTCCCAAACGTAATTCTTCTGAAAAAACGAAAGAAATCGTCAAAATTCAACAGTAATCAGGTTATGGAGATGATGTGTTTTCATGTTGGACTTAAAACCCCTAAGGCTGGTTGAAGCTGGTGAATAATATATTCGTCCAATTGAGTCTGTTGAGCGTCGATGCAACTGAACAACAAAAGACTCAGTTTTGCTGCAAATTGAAACTTTAATTGGGATCAAACGCTACTGGGATTAAAATCGCAGGGTTTTTTTCTCCTTTTTTTGCTGGCTGTTTCAGTCTTTTTAGCTGTTTTTAGTCCATTTTCGAGGGCATAACTCTTGGGCCTCGCTATCGTTGCTCGAAATGAGTCGAGTTCTCGTAAATAAGTCATCGGATTGAAATGGGTCGACTCCATAAATCCAGAAAACGTCTTCCCTCAAAATTCGATGAAAACTAATCTTTGATTTTTTGGTTCGCATGACATCTTTTTCACATCCATTCTCGATATTTGGCATTCGTTTTCAGGAACTTTCTGGGTCACAAGTGTTTTTTGCAATGTTGAGTGCTTTATCCACGTCCAAAGGTTTATGGGCCACCCTGTATTCCAGGATTTGTTTCCAGACGTCCTCACAGCAATCCTCCAGATTCCCCATTTTTCATGTCATCAAACATGGAATGATACTTGGTTAGGAAACATGAAAATCACAACTCCTCACATCCGTGAGTCAGATTCATCAACTTCTCACACTCATCATTTTCTATGTCTTGAGACATGCATTGAAACTTGGTTAGGAAACTTTAATGTCATGAAACATAAATGATACTTGGTTAGAAAGCATGAAGCCTAAACTCATCACAGCTAAAACTCAGAATCATCGACCCTCACTACTCATTTTTCATGACATTAAACATGGAATGCTGCTTGGCTATAAAATATGAAAATCTCAACTCCTTACACTCCTCACGTTCCATGTCATGAGACATGCAATGATACGTGCTTTGGAGGCATGTAAACCTCAACTCCTCACTGCTATGCAGCCAGATTTATCAACCCACACTCCTCATTTTAAATGCCATGAGACATGCAATGATACCAGATTCATCAACCCACCCTCCTCACTATCCATGTCATGAGACATGCAATGATACTTGCTTTGGAGGCATGTAAACCTCAACTCCTCACTGCTATGCAGCCAGATTCATCAACCCACACTCCTCATTTTAAATGCCATGAGACATGCAATGATACCAGATTCATCAACCCACACTCCTCACTATCCATGTCATGAGACATGCAATGATACTTGCTTTGGAGGCATGTAAACCTCAACTCCTCACTGCTATGCAGCCAGATTCATCAACCCACACTCCTCATTTTAAATGCCATGAGACATGCAATGATACCAGATTCATCAACCCACACTCCTCACTATCCATGTCATGAGACATGCAATGATACTTGCTTTGGAGGCATGTAAACCTCCACTCCTCACTGCTATGCAGCCAGATTCATCAACCCACACTCCTCACTTTCCATGTCATGAGACATGCAATGATTCTTGCTTTGAGGCATGTAAACCTCAACTCCTCACTGCCATGCAGCCAGATTCATCAACCCACACTCCCCATTTTCCATTTCATACGAGACATGCAATGATACTTGGTTAGGAAACATCAAACCTCAACTCCTCACAGCTATCCCTCAGATTCATCAACCCACTCTCTCTCCTCATTTACCATGTCATGAATCATGAGACATGCAATGGTACTTGGTTAGGAAGCACGAAGACCATAAATGACATACATGTATGCATGAAGTGTGCGTGTCGCTAAGACGCCTTCGATATTGTTTTTTCTGAACACAAAATCTGGTGTGATAATGAAAAAACCGTTGTTATAACAAAGGCACTTTTTGTGTGGGTCCTTTGCCTCTGATTTCTCATCCCCTCCTAGGTAGGGGGGCTTGATGCCACCCTTCCATGGGCCGCCATTGTGGCCACCTCTGATTTTTCTATTAAACAAAGTAGGTTGAACGACCCCATATCAGGGGCTTAAGTCCCAGAAAATCCTGTTGTCAGCCTCAGCGTTTATCATGTTTTTGCCTGCACTTTCCTGACAGTCGTTTTCAATTCAACCCTCGAGATTGAAATTCTCGCCAAACGGAAATGACGGTTCCTCCCAATTTGAAAAACGAAAAAAAAAACTAAAAGAAGATGAGGAGGAGATCCTGGTGCACTTCTCTGATCTGGCACGTCACATGTTTGGTGGAGTTTGCTCTTCATGCAAATATCGGCAAAATTCAACATTTGGGTCACGTGTTATCTGCGCACCAATGACGTGTTGAACACCTGAGTGATCCAAATCTAGCTCACACACTGTGGCGCCATCTAGCTGCGTCATTTTTGTAAAGCCCCATAGCTGTGCCTGCTTAGTTTTCTTACTTTGCACATTGAACACACATATAAAATTTACATACGCATCAATGCAAGAATGCAACCTGTAATAGCGGACACAATGTCAGTGCATGTTTAAAGCACAGATATTGCATGTCCATTTTTCAAATTTTTATTTTGCACATGTAAACGTTGATATATATGCATCCTACTATGCAGGAATGACACCTGTTCTAGCTGACACAATATCAGTGGTTTAAAGCACAGATATTGCATGTCCATTTTTCAAATTTTTATTTTGCACATGTAAACGTTGATATATATGCATCCT
>JAQFYZ010001011.1:0-28872 GCA_034695085.1 Cylindroiulus punctatus
ACATCGATGCGGATACAATAACAAATGACCTAACCTAACCTAACCTAACCTAACATCTTGATAATATATATATATATGTTAGGTTAGGTTAGGAGTGAGTGTGGTACATGTGGCGACATACTATACTAATACCTGGAATCATATCAGATGTTACTTACTGCACATTACTGAACATAGTGAACATAATTAATATACATTAACTCTAAAATATGTATCGAATAAAATGTCGAAGGGAATACAGGGTTTATAAATTTAGCACAAATGCATTTCGATTTAGTTCCGACTAATAAACTGTTCAACAGGCGGCAGGCCAATCGCCTATGAAACTGCATGACGTTTCTCCACAATGACAATGTCATCGACCCAAACTAATGATATTTTCGTTACATATAGTAAGGTTGTGCATGCATGATATGTGATGTTGAAACTCCCAAATTAACAGTTATGTTAATGAATTCTAAGGCAGAACCCAGTGGACGAATACATATTTCAAAGGAGATTTTTTGCAATACCAGTGATAAAAACAAAAATGCATGATAGATAATAGGTCTAGACTTATATAGCTTATATCAAAATTCTGATTGCAAATGGGATACATTAATGTGATCCACGAAAGGGGCACTTCATTATATGCATGAGAGATGCCAGTATGTGAAATGAAATGCAAAAACCTCAGCGTGTAATCACGTTTTCGGTGATGTGCTTATGCTATTCTAGTACTACTTCACAAATTCACATTCTGAGCTAAATTTAAACATTCAAAGTACGTAGTATATAATAGCATAGCCACCTCTCTTTCATGCTCTAATGAGATTGCTGAAAAAATAATCAATACTAATAGAAGTACACTAAGCAAGCCCGTGGTGACATGATTTCGCAATTTTTCTGTGTTCAATATGTTGTGTCTGATTATCCTATCGAAAATTATGCATAAGCGTCCGGCCGATAACATGGTCTCGAAGACCAATATGGCTGCTGCTATAGTAGCTGACATTATATGGAATTTGAAATTAATAAATTTATGACGTACAGGTGATTCATTTGTTTTCAATCAATACATATTGTCTCAGGTGTAATGTTGACAATTTATTGACCAGTAATAAACATATTTTAAAATGACGAAATGTATTAAGCTTCTTTAATTCATACTTGCATAGAGATTGAAATTGCCACACATGTCAAAAGACGGTAAGTCTGATGTAGATGTTGAAGGTAAAAAAAGCTATATTTGTATGGTAAATAAATTGAGATTAGGAACTGAAAATGCTGTATAAGCCTCGCAGTTGTATGGGTTCTGGGAATGACCATAGTGCATTTTTAATATTAAGTCTTTGTTAGGATGTCGTATATATTAATATTTTTCTTGAAAATGTCAGTACATCTTTTTTAGGCATGGATATATGGACTATTTAATGCCGTTAACGCCAACCTTCAAATGCACTGGACATAATAAATTTGGGTCTGCGAATCGTTAAACAACTTTTAGGTGTAAGTATAGCAAACTTTCATGAGCATCCATTCATTCAACAAGCATCACATTACCAACTTTAATGGCCTTCTCACCGCTCCTCCACACTGCCTTCATCATTGAACGATGAAGCCAATGCCAATGCCAGAGAACAAATGATACGGTAGTATACAACTTTAAACATTTATCACTAAATTACATGTCGCAAACTGTGTCTTGCAATCCTCTACGAAGAATGCCTACGCATTTTCTCATTCAAACTACACTACTATTAAGTTCCAACTGATGCCTGCATTTGAAAAAGAACAAAACTAATGATACAATTAGTATTAACGAAGCAAGTAGTCGCCTTATCAATCATAAATTTTGTATTTCTTTATGCTTAAATGGAATAATTCAAGTACATCTAATGAAAACATCGATCATTGGTCTACTTTGAATCTGAAATAAACTGCACTTACTATTAATTATTGAGCGTCATTTTACTGCTTATAAATTATTCGCTCAGTTTTCTTATATTGTCTGGTTGCTATAGGCAAGTCGTGCTTGTACACGAACAAAACTTTTGTGTATAAAATGATAATGAGCAGAAATGAACCATGTAAATTACTGAAACGTCAAGTAAAATATTCTTTGAACAGATCGTTTAATAAAACATTTTAAACATATCCAATTGTCTGACTTTCACGCCATTGCAATCTTACTTCTGCAATCTTTGAATTCTATTTTATGGAGCATTTTTCCCTTGTTGAATGAAAATTTATATCATTTGTCCTTACTACTGTGCAAACTGTCACAGTCGCCCGTTTCCCATACTTCGCATTCAGAGGAAAATCTCATAACGTACTAGAGACAAGACATATGTCTTGCAGCACATACAAGCTTTCGGACATATACATGTTCATACACGTAATTTGGAAAGCGAAATTGCTCGAGTTGGAGCTATAAAATCAAACTACGTGTAGACCACTCCTGCTTCTTACAAATACTTTATACATGGCACATGAATGATGAATCGATCCAAAGCATACCTGTACCTAAAGCTAAGTATTCATACTGCCATACATATCGAAGATGTTTTCAACTCCAAAGAATATATTGAACATTATGTTTAACATACGAGCGTATGATGATTATTCCGACTTAGAACATGATATATTTTTTTATGGTATAATAGTTAAACTGTACTTGCAATTGCTTCTTGCCATGAAAATATGGGATGATCATTAACGTGATATTTTTGTTATAAAGTCCTGCCTTTATCACAATAATTTAAGAAACTGTCAGTTGTACACCCAAAGTTCTTAATTCATCATGTATGAGATACTCATATGGACCAAATATTTTGCTACTTATTACACTTGAAACACTTATTTGCCCATGTGAATACTATAGTCGCACTGTTTAAACATGTTGGTCGATTCGAAATAAGGTAACGCACATTTTTTTTAACAATTTGTCATGCTGAATAGCAATAATTTATCTACAGTTCCAAACTATTAACTTTCAATCCGTAGCTAGCGATGGTACATTATATTGCTCCATCGCAAATGTTACTTCCAGATAGGTTAAGGTACGTGATACTGAACAAAGATTTTCAAATTAACCACAACTCACCACTTGATGCAAATCCTTGATCGGTCGCACTAGAAGCGCAGACAACTTGGCTTCCTCCAGAATTACTTTGTCCATCACCATCCGTGGAGGTTTTTTGTAATACACAATTAGTCGGAGGTAAAGAACCTTGTCCTTGCGTAGAAAACAGCAGAGTACATAGGAAAGCAAAAACACAACTTGTCTTCATCCTAAGAGAAAAAGAAGAAATACAATTGTATAATTATAAGATTTGCAATATGAAAAGTGCAAATGTTATAGCGCATATAATTGGTCGCTTTCAGCATAGTCAGCCTTATTTAACTTTGATTTACAGTATTCTATAATTTCCCACTCCTACATCCTGATCGTTTCTCATTTTGGTCGCATTTAATAGAAGCTGTTTACTTGAAGTGTTAATTACATTCTTGTATTATCGTATCAGTGACGCCCCATTTCACTGCAAGCGTTCGCTACACGAATAAATATAACGAGCCCCTGTTGTAAATTTCCATTCATTTAATTATGTGAATTAAAAACGTCTGCGCATAATACTTTTTTTTGTATGACGTATTGGAATAAACGCGTTTAACTGCGCTAAAATTATATTTATCTTAATTAAGTTGTATCGCATTTCTGCTGCACATCGAGGAATGCATTTTTTTTTATTCTTATGGAAACATGTACGAAATAATCCGACCGAAACCTATCCAATTTCCCCATAGCGTTCTAATAGAGGGTGAGCATAAAGCCATCCTATCCTTATAAATATTAATTTTAAAAAATTTGGAAAAAATACGGAACAAATTTTGGAAAAAGGTAGAATAACTAGAGTCCGAGCCATATTGAGCCAATTTCTTCAAGAGTTTCTGTAAAAGTTGTACATTTTTCATGCGGAACGACACATCCTTGCTTGGAATAAATTGACAAGTCATGGCGATTCATTAAATCTACTCAAATTTCGAGCCAGTGTACTTATCTTGTCATAGGCAATGCATTATTCTTATTGACATCCCAACGTAGCTTCCGAATTTGTTCGTCGCGACGATTGCAAATTTGGTGCTAGATAAATATTCTACTACCTGTATGTAAATATTTCTCCGCCATATTTTGGAAGAAGGTTAACGCATGTATTTTTGATAAAACCAGATTCAAAACTTTTTGCTCGATTGCTAAAGCGTTTGTAACATAGGGCTTATCTTTCAAAAAGCCTTTAGTAAAATCGAACCCATATTTTCCCAAATGTGTGCATGCTCTTGGAGTTTATTCTCGGATGGTCATTATCAACTAGATATAGCGGGCAATACTGGATAATACACTGTACTTTTGGTGAATATACAATAAATTTATCAAGCATCCTGTTGGTAGGTTAGCTGTATAAACTGCAACCATAGATGCAGCAACAAGCAGATAAAGCCTTAGTTATATACACACAGTAACATTGAAGAAATAAATGACAGACCGTCATGTCAGATTTTATGACAAACTTTAAAAACTCGGAAAACCAAAGTAAGGACAGCAGTAATCTCTTTCACCGAAGGTTTTTTATAAATGTATACGTTTATAATCATGTTCGAAGCATTTACCAGTTTAGATCTACGTGGATGTATAACGAAACATTACATAAGGCATACCCGACACTGTATGCATTCAATATTTGTAATATAGCTGGCATAACCAGATACTAATTAAAAAATGGACAGGACACTAGATGGTGATATTAAAAATATCCAATTAAATGAAGGGTTTTACGCAATCTACACGGAAAATGGCAGGCAAAATGATGCATGAACTTAGTAATTAAAATGATGCCTGGTAATTTATAATTGCAACATATTGATTATAATCCGGAATGATGGATGGCAGACATCGCTCATAAACATTGCAGGCGTTAAAGTAAGCTTTCAAAGGTTATCCTAATGGGCAATAAATAAAGCCCAGCAGGGTGCCCTTATCGATTTAAGCGGTGATGACGTTGAGTGGTTTTAATCAAAATTACATTGAATTCAAGATTTTGAAAGGTCTGCATTGAAATGACATCGACAAAATTGAATTAACGTTAAACCTCGTTTACACCCAGTACCTTCCATTCAGCGCTTTCATGTCTCACTTGCTAAATTAACCGAACGGCCTAAATAAGGTTAAACTTTAAAAGTAACACAAAGTCTGGACTAGACTAATTGGTGATCAAAATTTAATTATGTCTGGCTATAAACATTACTGTTTATTGTCCAAGTTTGGTCGACTAAGAGGGTGTGCAAATGTGTGGATGGGGAGGAAGCTTTTATTCTTAATCATGTAGGAAACTAACTTTATATACATTATATAACTTGGAAGTTTAGCTTTTCACATATAGGATCTTAATACGTGCTAGTGAAGTATGATCATTCTTAATGCATAAGCAGGCTCAATTAAAGGCCATATCATACCATGACAAATTACACCCCTTTCACCAAAACGGCGACCATCATACTTAACTTTAGGAAAACTTTAGGTCATATTAGGCTTGAACAGTTAATATAACACAAGCTGTAGTTATAAGTATACCATGCAGGGTAATCACGAAGTTTTACCCCACTAAAAATTAATTTTAAAAAATACTGTAAGGTTGTGCATTTATTTCACTGAGAAAAATAAATGAGAAAACTGAGAAAACTGAGAAAACTGAGACACAGAAAAATAAACAAATTACATGAAATAAATACTTTATCTTTTTCTAAAATAGTAAGATCACCCTGTATTTCCATTTTCCCAAAGTACGCGACGTTGCAGATATTTGCTTTGAACCTACCGCGTATATCATTACAATAAAATAGTGACCCTTTCGTCGTCTCATGACTTAGGCTAAAATGATTTAGTATGAATGAATTTATTGACAGAATGAGAACAATTTAAAATTATTGTTTTGTTTTGCTCGTCATAGTTAATTCATTTTCCTTCCTCATGAGATAACCAAAATTTTGTATTAACAACAACTGAAACACAAACCTCGACCAATAAGACAAATCTGACTGACACCGAACATAATCGTAACATTACTTTTTCTATTCATACAGTAGACATACACGTTAATTCAATAAGCATGACAGAATCGAGACAAAAATAGGTAACCTACATATTAACGTTATTGGTGCAAAGTTCAAAGCAGCTGGTTTCCAGAAATAGAAAAAAAATACCGAAAAAAACACATTTAACACATGCGTTTCTTCTCACCAAGAAAACAGTTTGCCTTCGCCATTCGGAATTATTTATTTACAGCTATAAATTACTATGTTAGTTCATGGTATTTATTTTTTTATATTTTTCGTCTTCTGTTCGTATTCTGATGAATATGTTCAAGAAATTAGGAATATAGCTATTTTATGAATCTCATTCGTCAAAGTGATATTAGGATGCCTGTTCACTGGCAAGATACCTATGAAAAGTCATGGCACCCACAATTTTGCATGGATTGTGGCACCACCTGCATTAAATAGCGTTTTGGTGGCCCATCCTTTACACTGACTTGCTTTAAGGCTCCAATGTAAATTCCAATTTTGGGCAAAATTTTAATATAGAATGTAATGATACTCTGCGAAAAATGTGAAGCTTTTATTAAAAAAAGCATGGTTTGACCTGTGAACAGCCACATGTTCATTTACGAAAACCAAGTTTCCATTTTGAATAAATAGCAAGAATTTAAAAATGCAGTCTTCGTGAATCTGTAGAAATTTTCGTGACTATCAAATATACTAACAAATGGTAATCCCTTGGTATCTAACAAAGATGAAATGCTATTATTGTTGTGAATCAATCTCTACTTGGGTATTCTCTTTTCAATGGCAAATTTAAAAATAGCGCAAATGACAGAAAAAAAAATGACGTTTATTAGATTAATTTTAGGTGGTAACCTATGCTCATGCACAGATACGGATTTAAGTGATAACGTGATTTCAGGCTTGAGTAGCTGGTGTTTCAGCTTAAGCGCAACTGCGCAAGGCAATCTTAAGAAGATTATGGGGTAACATCTTATGAAATGCTAAAACCCTTCTGACGTCAGCAATCAAACTTCATATAAAATAAAGAGCATTACTTTGCCCCGTTATTATTTGTTATTCTCGGTTCATTTCTGAAGTAATGACGTCATTGTCGGTGCGGCGATTGCATTGTTTGAACTTCTTGCCTGACAGCAAAAACGGCGTAGGAGAATGTCAGGCTCAGCAAAGGTATAGAAAGCTATAATCACCATGGGCCGGAGACCACAAAGCTTAAGTACTGAAGCATTAAGGTTCAGAAAAACAATAAGCGTAAATGGCATCACTTTTGTTGTCTAATATTTGTGAAATGTGTTTGGGTATAAGAAAAACTTATGACAGCTGGAAGTTATCGTCTGGCAGTCATAATGACAGCACACCCATGTTAAACTAGCTACTAATAAATTGCAAGAATCAAAGGAAATTTTTGAAAAAATAACAGGGAGTGGACATGGCAGGCAACTTCATCAAACATTCACGTGTCTGAAATATCATGCAGAATGATACCTATTTTTATTTCATGCATTTCGTTTACAGGAAGTAACACCAGGCTGCACGGTAACAGCTAGAATCGAAAATGGTGTCTATAGATGTGGAAAAAGCTCAATATGTTCTCTGGAACTGTTTATACTCAACTGTCCCTTAACAATCACTGGCATCTAACGAGCCGTGAAGGAAAGCCCACCTTTTTCATAGTCAACGGCGGCATCCTTGTGAATAAAATACAGGAATTAGAAATTTTATTTCTTCCAACGTATTCCAACATTTATTTCTTGTAACTAATTATTTATTTCAATTAAATTTTGTAAAGAGCTTGAAGGACTTTATGAGCACCCTGTATTCCAAGTGTGCATTTCCCATTACATCCTACTACAGTGCAGAACAATTGTCCGCTTCGTATTGGTAACCAACATGTTACCATAAAACACTCATTGTATGAAAGATGTAATTACTTAACGATGTTCATTTGAGCGATGCTCAAGTTTCGTCCAAAAGTTTCAAGTTCCTATATAAACGGCTCATGCAGTAAAACATGGCATGAGTTGCTGTTAATGCTGAGTAGCTTTGGATACCCTGGTGTTGCTATGCCCACATATCGACCAAAAGAAAATCGAATGAAATTGGCTTTTCTCGTCTCGCATGCCAATTTCGACCCGCAAGATACAGTGTACTTACTGACAAATTTCAATATTGAAGTGGACTACCGAATTCCCCACATGCCTTGCCCTCTGGCCTTCGTCTGGTGGAACAGATTTCACTTTTAAAAGTTTATGCAACACACACGCGTTTCTGATTGAGGCAATGCGACAAAGTGGACCTGAAAGCAAATAGGGCGCGATACCGAAATTCATCATTATCACTGAAACAGAACGTATTAGATGTTTTTTATTCTGGATTCAGTAATGATTATGTTAGCAGAGCAGCAATTGAGCACCGTACACTTTATAGTAAACGATTACTTGGTAGGCTCACCACAATCCGTGATAATTACAGTATGTCAGATGACATCTAGCAATCATGAACTTAGCAATTCGACGTAAATTCTTCATTCTATACTTTTGCAAAGCTTCCATAAACATGTATTTAATGGGTCTTAAAATTGCACAAATTTAAAGGCGTTTTAACGAAAGTATATATTATCGAAGCATAACTGAAGAAATGCAAGGTGATCATAATGCCTATACCTAATTTAAAAAAATTAATTTAAAAAAAAACTACTGAAGTTGGAGCGTCTGCATAGACAAAACGCACGATTATTTAGTATGATTAAAGCGTTGAATTTCAAACGGATCTTGGTGCCAAAAATGTTAAAAGGAGTTAATTCACGCAATATGATCTATAAAACAAAAGCACAATATTAAAAGTGCACCTCAATAGTATTGCTTTTATCGCGTTCAATGTATATCAAATCAAATAACCTTTTCTTCAAGGCCTTATGGTGCAACATTATGTTGAATATCTAACAAACATACGCCTGGCACATACTGTACATGCAGTGTTTCAATTGACTGTTTTCAATCTGTACAAATGTGTCATTCAACGATCCATTCGTGGTAAAGCACAGCACAAATATTATATTTATGTACTTTTGAATGACAGATTGGTGAATATGGGAGTGAAGGCACCACAGCTGGCATAGAACGTTTATCAGACCCACCCTGCAGGTCTCACTCTGAAATCCAGAGGCGGCATTAAGTTATTTTTCTGCAATGCCACCCTGCATATCCACTCGTGTTTCTGAACACCCAGTGATATTTTACGAGGGACATAAACACATACACACTTCTTAACAACTGTCTCCCCCAGATATTCATGGAAACGATGCTAAATCTCACTCTTAAAAGGCGGTCTTACACCCTGCCACTGCCCCTAGTTTTACGAGCTAAAAGAACACATTATTCCACATGTTTCAGAACAATGTACCAATTGCACATCCTCCGTATGTGTCTATAGCGCCGTTTTTCTACAGCTAGACGTGTCTTGCTATTTCCAAACGTTGTCGGTAATAAAAAAACTGATTCCTTACTATCTTAAAGTCTCAACAGGATATAATGGCACGAACATATTGCTCTTTTAATAGACGCGAAATGTATGATGGGGTTCCATGTCCGGAAGACCTGTATACATGACAGACTATATGCCATTTCCCTAATTATAAGATACAGCCGTGCAACAACTATGTACCTCGTACAGAGGACCACCCTTAATCGCTGCTTCTTCCGTATTTATTTTTGCAAAATCTGACAACGACCCACCTCAAGGAGAAAAAACTGTTACGAAAACTAACACACAGGCAACAGTTATTTATAAAGCATGATGATTTTGTACTCACTTCACAACTAAATGTTTCTCCCACACTATTTCGCTTCACACTCGCCTTTTGCGTTACATTAAAAGCATCTTGCATCAATAATATCCGAAATACATCGATATCGTATTATTTCCCTGGTACAGATCGCTGATAAAGTCATGCTCTAATTACTACAATAAATTTTTAAAATGTTGGAGTTCCGAGGTAGATATTTTGGAAAATAATAAAAAAAAAGTTAAACCACATTTGCAAAAATGAGTTAAATAATTAACTGCAATATACTTTGAATAAAACGTGTATTTCACAAAATTGGGTGCTGATAATATATAGTGAAAGCTACTGAGCGTATAGGAGGGATGCTAGCTGTTGAATCCCTACATTTTCTAAAGATAACAACTTACAAAACATGCTGAAATGTAGCAGACCCCCATATTTCTACACCGTAAACAAAGTCTCCGTGTAAACCACAGTATGCACGAACAATATGCAAAATACGAGCAAAATACTGCAAATATGCAAAAATGCAAAATACTGTAGTTCGACAGTAGCTTAACTTTGAGGTTATATGCATGGATTGCTCCTTGAGGAGGTCAAACATCTGCAGCAAGATGGTCAGGAGAGTTGGGAAAAAGGCATCAAAGTGTCAGAAAATGAAAATAATGAATTCCATTACCTTACATTAAACGAAGTCCAATGATTGAAATTTTTTTTCAAAAAATGCAAGAACCGCAAGAACCTTGCAAGAACCGGAAAAGACACTGCAGCCGTACAACTTGAACTGAGACTGTTTCGCTTGGCGTCCCTCACCAATATACTGAATATATGTCGTAGCCCATATATACTCAATATCGTCCTTATCTTTAGTAGGCCTTCCAAACACTAAAACTAGACAAGCGTGAATTGCGTCACGTTATTTCGACTGCTTTAGCAATACACAACTTGGCAAATTGCTACGTGCAGTACAAGGCACTTCCTTTGACATTTATAAGGCCCAACAGCAGCCCCTCTTGTCCTTAGAAATTACGAGATAGCTAACACGCTGTATTGAGATGTTGTTGGCCCGCGTTATTTAATAAACATGACCCGAATAATAGAATTAAAGCATGTTGATGATGCGAGATTGCCATAAGTTATCGCTTCGCAGACTATGTCGCACGCACGCAGAAAATTATTACGAGGTGTTTTGTTTATCGGCCATTCTTATAGGTGATATAAAATTTCCCAACATTAGCATCTGTTGTTGGGGTCCACATTGTTGACTGTCCGCATTGTCCAGCGCAAATACCATTATGACAAGTGAACGTAGCATTTTATTGTAGTTGTTAATTCACATCTCATGTTAATAGATGAGGGCATTGCTGGTGTCAACAATTCTGTTTGCAATGTTTCACGAATTATGCAAGCTACAGTTCATGTATTGTAACAAAGTATTGTTTAAAAGCAACCATACTGTATGTGGTGCAGAATGATAGTTTTGAGACCGGGTCTCACAATTGTGTGTCCATCAACTGTCAACAAGGCGAAGTTTACCATTATCATGAACGTTGAACTGCGATATAAATTACATTATATCAGATACGCGGTAAGGGTCTATGCACATTAGACACCCCTCCCCCTGTCTAGTCGTTTTATTCCAGAATAAACACCAGCTTAACAAGCTAATGCAAAATCTTGTTACAGATGCATGGTGATATCTGACCTTCAACTCAACCTTTATTACTTCTCAGAATTCATTCGAATACAAGTTTGAAATGTTATACCATCTCTAAGTTACTTTAGAGATGATGGAGCGCAGAGTTGACTTTCCCTACTACAATACATACATGTATAGTCTTCAAGACTTCTCAAATTTAGTATTTGTGCTGGGCAGTGAAGATGTTGAGGTTCACTTCAATGATTCTTTCAGCATATATCCAACAACTACAAACTTATTTTCCATTCCATAGACCAATTCTCTTCACCTCTTATTCCCACTCTTGTTTAATGTCATGCTGGCACTTTTGCTTGGTGACATATGAATATGTTATGCTGCTCAACAATTAAAGACACTCATGGGTGGTCGCTATGATTCATATTGCTATGGAACAGTTTTAAATTTTTTTTTAATATAAAGATTAGATGCCCAAAGTGTCTGTCCCTGTCCCCACCAAGCCCATCATCATCTAACGTATGTGAATCACCCTTGATCCCCTCGTGGCTGCAGTCATTACTACATGTATATTGTTATCATAATGGTATCAATAATTGTCGTTGACATTTTTGAAGTTGGAGATTTTGCAATTTTCATGGACGGAAAAGGCAAGCATTTATTTTAATGTACTGATGTCTCTCAAGTTGCTTCATGTTTATGTATTTTTGTTAACATTCAGACCCAGTAGATGCTTTACCATCGATGATTTGTTTGGAATATTGGAGTTACAATTCGCCTTTCCTTCTTCAAGCTTTAGATGGTGGCAACTGAAACTGAATTTGAGATGCTCCCTGCCGTCCTGAACTCATTATGATAAAAATGAAGTGGGTAATTTGGGCAAGTGGATTGTCCACACATTCCTTTGTGCACGTAATTACGTTCATTTTTTCACTTTCCAAAAATTTCCGCAAAATTTAATACGAAAAAGCATGAAAAGATTCTAAGTATCTCGTAAGATTTAATTTAATAAGATAAGTTTCTAAGTGTAAGCAATATTTCAGTACAGTATGCATGTAAGAGTTATTGTAAGTAAAGCAACGTATCATGATGCAAGATGCGATCTTTGCTGACGCTAAACTTTTGATAAGTAATAACTTCGAAAAAAATTAATTATCCGCTGACGTTGAGTCTGATGAATATGTATACGTTTAGGTAATTATCCTTCTAAAATCTGCTACATCCAAACTGCTAATCATTTGTCAGTTTTAAAACTAAATCCACTCAACTCAGCAAATATATTGATTAAATTATTTTTAAATCGCCTTTCAGCCACTCAATTATCCTAGGATACTAAGTGGGAGCATACGCCTTCAAAGTCATTTATTAGCCAATTCCATTGAGAATGTATGCAAACTAATTTAAACATCGGCTTAAACCGTCTAAATTTAGTTGCGTAGAGCAGGCAAGCGCTAATAAATTACATTTGATTTCATGCATTTCCACAACAGGGGCATATACATGTAGGCTCGTACATTATTCAATAGGTGCCTTTCCAGAGGCTGGATTATTTGACAGGTGCTTGAATACAAATTTAAGCTTCGCTCATTGTCTTATGGAGACTTTAAATTAATCATTCGCTCTAGGCGTGCTAAACCAATGCGTTCATTTTCCAGTTATTACCTGTCTAAGCACTTTAGTTGATTGATATTTGAAAATGCCAAAGATTAGGTAAAAAAAGGTAAGCATATTTTACTGCCTTTCGTATAAAAACTCCCTTGAAATTAATGGTGGTTTCACGTATACTTTTCAATTCATTCAATTATTCATGAATTTAAAAGCCGATATACTCCATAATGTGATTAAACATAGTAGGATGATGACGGCATAAAAGCAATCCTGGATAAAACTGACCATGACCGAATGTGTATACATAATACGATATGCAATTAGTTGCACATTAAGGCAGTGAGCTGTTGCATAAGCGATCAGCAACAGGTGTTTAATATATCCAATATACACTGTAGCTACAGGCCTGCCAATTCCAACTGCTGTCACCGCACGCAGTTTGATGCATTTTTCGATGCCGTTTTTGACTATGATAACAGTGACTTTTGCTTGGATGCAAAATTTCATACTTCTGTAATCAAACTAGCGATGCCATTGCGAGCTGCTTTAATATCATTTATGCATTGTAGAAACATTTACTCTGTTCTCTAAACATACGTTCTGAATCTTACACATAAATATTATTTCCGTAATTCCAGGAAATTTTTGAATGTTGCAGTTTTTTAAAACGATATCAAAATATTTATATATATTATTTTGTCATGCCCATCTTGCCTTAGACGTTTTTTTAACTGTATGTAGTGACCCTTAAGGGGTTCAAAACCTACATATTTATCTCACACATTTATGTAATTTTAATGATTGCTAAGAGAAACGTTTTTTCAGGAATAATATGTTATCGGCATTTTAAAAAATTAAATCATCTGTCTATACAAAAGATTAGACCATGCTTCGAATGTGGAAAAAAACCCTTTATATTTCAATTCCTAGCCGTCATAATTTATCATGTGTATGTTTTCACTTGTTTTTTAGTGCTTTCTGTATTTACTCTAACTTTACCTACATGTACGTCATGGCCTCACTGTCTTTTAGTTGCAACATTTAAAATTAGATTTCGGTTAACTTCAACTTTCTCTTCATGTATTTGAAGATTTTTGAAAGCTCAAAAAGCAGGTAAACATAACAATGCATAAAACGAATAAACTGTGTACATGTATTAATGTTCCCGGACAGTTATTCGCAGCAATTGTACTGATAGGCTTCAAGTGTGGAAAGGAAAATTTTCAATTTAACGCACAATGAGAATACTGGCGCTGATATGACATTTTCTGATATTTTCTTTATTCGGATCATGTTCTTTCATTATTTTCCCAAACACAATTACTAAACTGAAATTTGAAAGTTAAATAGCAGTATTGCTTTGAATTTCATTTATTTGGTGAACATTGAATATAACGTCAAAATTAACGCTTCCTGACGTGCATGGGTCAAGAAGTACAATATGAAAACCTACAAGCAGTGCATGCTGATTATACATCGAGACAAGCACACACCATAAAAGTTGTGGTATTTCAATAAAAGCCGCTTTTCAATAATTAACATAAAGGTTCAAAGACACGATTTTAATCCCATCTTTTTACGTTTGACAAGCTTGAGCAATAACTTTCGATGCAAAACCATAAAGAAATACTGCGCAATGTGCATAAATCCAATCTGCCTTTCCTAAACTCAGCATAATTTCGCCTATGAAACGGTTTGCGTGTTTCAAATAGCTCAAATAGCGGTCGTCTGCGTTGGAACATCGTAACTATTATTTGCAATTTTCCATTCGCGTGTTTTACCATACTACAGCGTAGCAAAGTGTCCGTTTGACACATCCACACAAGACACAAAACAATAACCACTGCACGTTACTTATACATTGAAAAGGTGCGTGCCGTGCATGATCTTTTTGTGGCATTTACGCGATGTTCATTTCACGGGATATAAGCATGAAAGACCTCGAAAAAAGTTAAAAGAATTTCATCAAACGACATTCTACACATTGAAAATTCGGAAATAGAGCGAGTCGAGAACCCAGTTTCGAGCCAGAGAAAGGCCACTGGGGGGTTTATTAAAAACAAAGTGTTCGCACGTATATACAGTATAACATTGAAAGCCATGCAAATGGAACTATCAAACAATAACCACTGTGTGAAAAGGCTTTCCCGACTTTTTTTTAATTTCACTACATTTCACTTACGCTATTAAAGCAATTTAGCGGTATCCAACTAACCAGTTAGCTACGTACATAGAACTGTATGTACATGTATGTTAGAAAAAAAACAAAATTTATCATAGAGTGCAATGATCCACTCTGTTACTGTAACATATGGATATACAATTTGTACATTTGACAACGACATTGGTGTGAAATGAGTGTTTTCGTCTCTTTGGCGTGTATTCAGTCATTATATACTCAGTAAGTTGTCATTTGATTTGCCATATTCAGCGCTTGCAAGTAAATTGTGGATTGAAGAAGAAAAGTAATCTTATTCAAGTAGTATTTAGCTGTAAGCTGCTGACGTTTAGAAAATTGCAATTCAGGAAATTCCTCAGCTGTCAGTTTGGGAGTGAGCCAAAGCAAATACTGGCTAATGTCAGGAGATGTTTAGTCTGCTTGGAGAACATTGCGATTTACTCGCAAAGTCAATTACCGATCAAATTATTTAATCCTAAATTTCTCGTAACTACCACAGATCAGTGAAGTCATCATCGTCCATGTATTACGTAACTACTAATTAGTTAAATATTCTATTCCACAGGCTGTGGTTAATGTTGGTTTAATGCAGACAAAAAATTTAATTGCAGTACACATGGTTCCTTGCCAAATGATGCAGCACCTGATAATTCCACTTTAAATTCAAGCTATAGGAGCGTGTAATTTAAATGGCATAAATAAGCAGCAATAACGACAGCTAGCGTTTTTTGCTCTTCCCTAAAAGTTAAATTTGTTGGATCTCAATCAAGTTTCGAATTTCCGGCTTTCGACGTCTGCCTCATCCAATCGACAATGGTATTAATGTCGGCAATTGTTAAGCCCTGGATGAACCTGACATTTGAATAAATGCCATCCTTTGACGCCACAAAATTTAATGACGGGCAACTTAACGCATAGCAGACAAATAGCTCAACGGCAGCGGCCACAAAAATTATCGATAACCGAAGCACTAAAGTCTAAAGCATAATAAACGATGGTATACATATAAAATTATAGATGTACATGAGATACGACGTATACGATGCCCTTAATGCGACCGTTTTGCCACAAGCCTCCGCAGACAGCAGTGATTGCCAATTTAAAGGGGTGGCTCGAGTGCGACATGTCATGCCGACAAGTTTCAAAGCCATGGCATGACTCGTAAATATTGTTGACTTAGTTTTAGAGCTTTTTCGAAATTAAAAAACTGGAAAAACGCACGATGGTACGCATACCAGAAACCAGCAAGGTGTGACTTGTCTGCACTGAACTTGATCGATAGCGTTTTTGGTGAAACGTACATGTCAGAATTTCAGGTAGCAGTCATTGTGAAATAAAATGAAACATTCATGAGGGTGGTGTGACAATGCGGCTGACCCCTTATAAATATTTCGATTGAAAAGTCTGACCTGGATGTTGAAAGGGTTGCGTGTACAAACGCATGTACCGAATTAGGCAAAATAGGGTGTATGGTGGCGAATTCTCAAAAAGAGATATGTGCACGCCATCGAGAGAGTTCTGACAAACTAGGTAATCGATTTTGCAAACTTTGCGTCAGGTACTTAAAGCTTAGTCTTGTATTGATCAGTCTAGGTTCATTTTTGAACCCCTTGATTTGGCAAACTTGCTGGTGGCACTCGAGCAACTTCTACAATTATGAACAGCAGGTTACGTCAATAAATGACAATAACACAAAGTTTAACAGAAATAATGCCAATGACGGGCCCCTTTGTGGCCAATATGGAACAGCCCTATAGCTTCCCTTTTAATAACCAAGTTTGGTGTAATTGCATCCGTTATGGTACCGGATAATCAATAGTCAGATGGCAATTTCAATATATATCCAATAAGATGGACAATAATTACTATCAGTCTGGAGTTTTGTCGATCGCATTATCTATTCGTGGTCAAAAGACAACTGTAATTAGATAAAACTGTGTCTGCTCTTAACCACACAATACTGTATCAATAATTCAAGTTTTCTCTATAAATGATTTTCTGCCTGACTGGCATATCGTGTCGTATCCAAAATAATTATACCGTTGGTCACCTATTGATTGTTCCACGTGCTTGGGTTTTGAAATGCCGACGTCAGTTAACGATAAATGCGTCCTTAAGATGTACAATCAATTTTACATTCCTTCCTCGGCCCGTCTTGAAAGTGAATTGCTCGCCAGAAAAATTGGCGTCCAATTTAACGGTTGAATCAATATGACTCAAGGAAATATTTCAAGAACTATCAAGCGACGATGGTTAGCTAGCTCGTATATACAAGTTGTTTCCCGCAAACATTAAAAGAAAAACGCACACATTTTGTTTTAAAGATCTTGATCTTGTTGCACAGAGAGAAGCAATTTGGTTATACCCATCAAACTCGATACTTATAAATGCGAGTGCGAAAAATTGCAATGCATGCAAAATGATTTTTCTTTTAAGGAATAATTAAATGCAATCAGCTCAAATAATTGCAGATACTAAACTCGAACATCGAAAAGAAAGACAATTATCCGCGTATTACTGGTAAATTAGACCCATTAAAATCAGGGAACCGTGCATCTGCTTCACGATAATGCTAAAGTCACGTTCAATTGCTAACCAAAACGCATTTTGGTAAAATTAGAGAAACAAGACGAACGGAAACATGAAAATCCTGAGGTAAAGCATACACGACAGTTGAGGAAGAAATTCATCATAATTGCCCATACATGTATGTGAACACTACAACGATACAACTAATTAATTTGACGCAATATCTCAAGCATAATACGTTATCAAGTTGACTGTGTGATTAAAATGACAAGACAGATAAAATAGTACGTTGTAAGTTTTTTTAACAGCTACATTTCCATATAGATTTAGATTAGCCAATTGTATACAATAGTTTTAAATGCAATTTTTATCAGATCTGCGAATTTTTAAACTAAAGTATCGAGAACCTGATAGCAAATTTGTAAACTGTACTTTCACTAATTTGCTTTCTTTGCACTATCATCGAAGTCACCTTTGTACCCAAATTTTTAAATAATCTTTTTGAATGGAAAAATGCAAATAAATTACAAATGAAAAATAAATTTAAAATCATCTTCATTAATTGGCGCACCTCGTGATATGATTTTGTTTTACCTAACATATTTCCTACTTTTAGATGATTAAGCGTCATTACCTCCTTCGAAATAAATTAGGAACACGCATTAATCATATAAAAGTTTCCTACCATGCCGCTAATATGTTTAGCTTACTAAGGTTAAATTGTAGCATTTATAAATTGTGACTTCTTAAGACAAAATATCTGGATCTTACTAGAAAGCTTACTAATTACATTTTGGAAAAACGTTCTCTTTTTCCATTTTTAGTATGGATACCTATGCAGATAATACTTTTGAATTATTCATAAATTATTTACGATCCGCAAATTTTCTGTCAAAACCGAAAAAGCATTTCTGGCTTTGGGTTCCAACTTCATTAATTATCTTTTTTATAAGATATACATAGTTTTTTTCTGAAATATACGACCATAAGATAACCAAGCATCATTAACTCCCATACATTCTCTACAATACCCATTAAAAAGTTTACGAGGCAAAAACATTGTGAAAAAACAATCAGAATTGCAACGTACTGCACGATTTAACGCCTTCTTATACAACAGTCAAGTTTTGTAACATCTTTTCCTTTCGCAATTATTTTGGCAAAACTTTCGCGCTACATCAGTCAGATTATTCTGAAAAAGTCATTATTTCACGAAACATATGCCAGGGCTTACGACCTCCATTGTTTTTGGCCCACCCCTCCTATCGTAGAATACACCAATTGGGCCATTTTGGGATACATTTGCCAGACCCCATGCAGTCCACCCTTCCCCAAAATCCCCATCATCTTTTCCCAACAATTGTTCTTGACACATGACCTGTTTCTTTTCGCAAAAATCCCTCGCTTCTGGTATTTCTGGAAAGTTTTGTTTGGGCAACGTGCAGTGTCATGCATATCCCGTCAATATTTCTAAAATAAAATGAGCCATGGCTTTGGACGTACCTTCGTTCAATCAATGTGAAAAATTGCTTGGAAAAGTGCACTCAGGAAGACCAGTGGCTAGGATTGTGTCTCTTCGGACTTCCTTATAAGGTAGCAAAATAGTTCTCGTTTCCCAAATATTGCAGTCGCCTCTCTCTTCTTGCTTTTCTTTCGTATTGTGTTGCAAATGTGCGTTTCCCTCAAAGCCTATGCAATACTGAACGAGGACTCGTGACTGGGAATCAGCCAACCAGCTGGCGTCCTTTGACGTGCACAACAGTTGCACGTTGATCAATTGGTTGCCAATGAGAGTCTCCCACTGCTTTCGACACGTAGCGTAATGGTGAGACCCACGTGTTACCCCAGCCTTAATCGTGGATTTACCAAGGGGTCTCAGTAAGAGCAACCTACGCTCCACACATATACGTCTTCCTATCTAGCTGCAGTATATGTCGATTTTAGAGCCTCCTATCTGCATGGCACAACTTTAATATGGATGTGCCATGAAAAGCCCACAGTGCAGATAGGGAAAACCAAAATGGTGCATTAGAAGACGAAATGCTGTCGCTATGATGGTAGCTGCTTGAAATTAATGTAACAACAGATTTTGAAAGAAATTCTCAAAAATCCCATTATACTCGTCAGGCCATATGGAAACGATCTGCATCAGGTACACAACTATTTGATTCATTTGATGAAGCACATTTGCCACACGCTCACACGCTTAGTTGGAAAAATGCAGCAAAACAATAGATACAAATGACGAAAATATCAAAGCGTTTAGACAATTTCTTTTTTTTTTTTTGATAGATGTTCTGCAGTTTTACAAATAGCTGCAGCTTATCGATATATGGGTTTGACCGAATATGTGTTTGTTGTCGGCTATTAGCACTTTTGAAACCTACAAAGTGCCATTGGATTATGGCCATTAATTATGTAAGACAGGTACAAAAACAATTCCATATTCTCCATCTACTATCAAGTCCACAAAATGAAGGAAAGTGTCTATGACCTATGTTTGTTTTTCATTATGTAAATACGCGTAATTATATATTTAACTGAAAATATTTCACACAAAAAATGTCATACTGTGGCAACTACAGTATATGTATGACAGATTCAATAGTTTCACAATTATATTCAGAGTCAGATCATTTGCACTTAATCAGACTTTCATTGACATTGATGACTATCAATCTTTGCCATACAGAGAATTACACGAAAATAAAATCATGTTCCAGTAAGTGTTAGAAGAAAAAAATAAATACAATTTTGTCCCTATATGTGGTTTCATGCAAAATCACAAAATCTATGATTGTAAAAATAAATTCTATTATTTATATTTATCTATTGTATTAAAATGGAAATGGAATATATTTTTGTTATAATTAATTCAACGATTGATGAATTTGATTCACTTTGAGTCTGGCAGGCTAAGCTTGAGCATAAAAAGACATTAAGTGGCTAACTTATTTTAACATTCGAGAAAGACGCATAATCCTGCTTATTGTTCTTGTGTCTGCAAATAAGATGTTAACAACTGTTTTAGGCACAAAATTCGTCTGAAACAGCGTAAGGGAAGAAGCAAGATAGCACAAACGGTGATATCTATCAATCGCTTTTGGTCTGAAAATGCTAATGCAGGAGGTTTTCTCCAAATGTATCCATTTTAAGATGCTGAAGCCAGTCATTTGTGTTATAATACCCACACCGAAATCTACCTCGTGCACTTAACAGGATTTACAGTAGTCTAGGTGTTGATGCAACGAATGTTTACGGGAAGTGAGCGCAAAGAAACAAATGTGGCATATGATGTTTCTCGAAGAGAGAGGCAAACCTGCTCTTTTTTGAATTTAATATGAACCGTTATCTCTCGTTTAACTCTATGACGTTATCGTCTCTTCTAGGAGGTTATGGACGCCGAGCCGAGTGTTTAAACAGATATCAAATGTTATATTCAGCACCGCATGTTCAGTATGCAGACATTGTAAACCTAATGGAATCTCGCTTAATTATTGCTCTTCATTCAGTTATTTTCATTAATTCTGGACTTAGTATTTACTAAGCTTATAATACATTTCATGACCCAAGTTAATGTATGTTACAGTATCGAATTTGAAGCATTGAATTTCTGCTTCTCAGATCTGGGTAAATCATCCAAAATTAGGTAAAAGCGGCTTTTCTTTGGGTAACGGCACACCTTTGGCATACACTGTAAAATGTACCGCAAAAGTGTAGAATACGAAGTTCTCTGAAGAAAGTGATCGGACAATGTGTACCAATATTCTAAAACAGTGTAACAAGTGTAGCGTACACATAACAAGTACACGTGTATCATTAGATTTAATCATTTCTCAGGTAATACAGTATCATGAATATAGGCATATGCTACAGATTATGGCCAGCTCAAAATATGCACAAAGTATTTATATTTCAATCCTACCTGTCCAGTGGACAAGAATGACACTTGTGGCTGTCGCAATTTATAATTTTTGTATTTCTTAGTTTTTAATTATTTTTTGGTTAATGTGTCGCTCGTGTTTAACCTAACCTAACGTATATCACTGTAGAACATTACACATTTAACATTACACAGCAAGCCTGGCACTGAAAATGGCTACAATCGAAATATTATTCTGCTAAATGTGCACGTCTAGCTATAGTGAACCAAGATATTGAACTGCTAGGTTTATGTTTGCAAACTGCGTGTTGTTCGTTCACGTCAACCTAACGTTTCATCCTTATAAATTTCCGTTTATTTTGCTGAGTAAACATTAGGAGCTTCTTAAACTATTCGCAGGTACACGTATTCATCTTTGTGTGGCAAGCATCTGTTTCGTTTTGCACGACATATTCGTTTGTTTGCATCAATTGTAGACGTGCGCCTAGTTAGCTGCACGCCAAACATCCACACACAGCTTTCAAAATTGTTTATTCACAAATGAAGATTCAACAGATATCCATTATATCCTGGGTATTCTAACTAGAAATTAACGAGGCGCAAATATTGAGCAAACGTGGATGTTGAAACGAAATGCAAATGGTGCTGAAAGACTCGTTTCCTGACCAGAATACCACGAGAAAGATGTCACGGAATAGGTTTTAGAAATTTATCAAAACGACCATTAATATAGGAGTTTGTAATTCTGCATCAGTGACGCTGATGCAATACATGCGGATAGGGGGTCTGCGTTTCACTATAATAATTTGTTAATTAAGTCTCAGCTGCAATTTGCTGCCGCGTATTTCATGTTTGTGGCATTTAAACAATTCAGAATGACCACGTAACATGTTAAATTCTGAAAATAATAGCATTAAAATGAATGATTCCAATGAAATGCATCATTGTATTTCTCTTAATATTAGCTTTCCTATAATCGCTCGAATAACTCATGTTTATTCTTCAGAAACATAAGTTGGACTTGATTGTAACGTCTCTTAAAAAGTGGCTTTATAAATTGCATAAATTAATAAACTGCATTTATTTCGTTTGAAAACGGTCTAAAACACACACTGATCGTAAAGCCTAACTATCCTTCCAAAAATAATGTTGGAGTAACGGAACAAGGACAGTATTTCGGAAAGAGATAGAGGAACATCTAATGTTGTTTTCATTTCATGTATTTGGGTCGAAGTCAGTAATATCTGATCATCCTGCATATTGTCTGTGACGATAAGAAAAAGCACATCAGACACTGACTAAACTAAAGCGATACGGCTTCATTTAGATCTTGATCTTCAACAATAAAATCAAACGTAATTGACATGGAAAAAGACACGTATATATTTCATTGAATTTTTAATGTATAAAACTAGTATTTGCAAAACCAACGCTTGTCGAATGAGCGTCTATCATCAATGGTTGGAAGGTTGTCTTATCCTTTTAAGCTAATGCCCTTAAATTATTAAACTAAACGAGTTCCTGAAATATCACCGAGTACTGTGTGTGAGACCTATAGCATGTGATCAATAAAGGAGGAAAGGAATAAATAAATGAAAAGTGCACCTTCGACCTATCTGTTTTCTTTGCTTAACGTTGCCTTCTTTGTGCTGTTTTTATAAGGTTTGTATCAAAATAGCAAATAACACAAATGAAGGACTTTCCTTTTCGAAACGAACATGTTATCGAACCGTATAATTTAAGTGCCAAATGAGACTGTATAATGCAATATACTGTATTATACTATAGCCGTCATTACCTAACATGACCTAACCTAACCTAACAAAAACTTACCAAAAACGTCATTTTCTAATTTATGATGTACCGGTAGCTGCCCCTGTTTGGGGCAATCAATGCTTGTCTACTGGCCGTTAGGAGAAAATTGCCTATCAGCAAATAGTCAAACCACTTTATTTGAAGTAAAGTGATCCAGACGTTTTGCTTCACTTGCTTTATTGTGCGGCTTTATTAAGTAACTGACGAACTTAGCAACTTTTCTGTTTCGGGGAAATGAGATATCTAGACAATGTGATTTAGGCAAAACGAACTCCTATCTATGCTCGAATCCTTACGAAGTTCTTTCACTAATTAACGCCAATTCTAATATTCCCACAATAAGTCCGTACGATTATTTAAATCTTTTCGTCGAGCTAAGCTAATCTTCACAGTCTGAAATTAAGCGCGGCACAGAATTAAGCGAAATAATGACACTTTTACGTCTGCATCAACCATTGGATATATTCCTAGAAATCGGAGCTCCACACTATAGCGCGACAAATTTGGCATATAAATATTGATTAAATGCTTCTAATAAGACGTCAACAACAAACGAGCTTCGTTCGCGTATCTTTTATCATGGTAAAATGCTCGAAAATTAACAAGTAATACGCCTATCGCTGCAGGGGATGCACATTTGCATCTCCTCACTTAATTGCGAAAATCTTATAGACATACGAAAACTTCAAGGATTAGGTTCAAGATATGGGTCTTCGTGAAGGCATATATACAATATCTCATCATTTTTCGCCAGAATCTTTGTTAGTGCTAATTATTTTATTTTTTTCAGATTGAATGTTGCGCCTACATCGCGCACTGTGTTTAAACTTTTACTTGGTCATATTTCAAAATGTGTGCAGTTTCATTTTTTTTTGTAATTATGATCATATTAACTAATAGGATTATAAATCCATGAACCTATCATAATGCACCTCGATCAATCTGTAAATCCGCGTATTTACCCAACTAGAACAATAAGCCAATGTTTAACATTGAAATTAAAACTTGACTTTGATTTCAATATGCTTCTGTGATACTTATTTATCGAATTTACTGAATCACACCCTTGTTCTTCTATTTATATCTCACAACTATTTTGGGAAGCTATTCAGACAGTGGATATTTACTCGCGTTTCACTGCATTTTGCTAGGTACCTGCATTATGTGAATATTTATTAGTTGCATTGCAATGTAAAACGTTTCACCTACACCAGCTTCATCGGGGACATCATTTTATAAGAATGCATTATTTAGTCATTTAGCCTCAAATAGTTGTGCGGTGTTATGATAAGGTGTGATATGATAAGTTCTGTCTTACTGTAAGGCTGACGCACTTCTCATATTGTATTTCGATATAAACGTTATTTTTCCCCGAAAAAGGAATGCATTAATTCCCAATACGGCTAATGCGAAATGGATGACACGAACAAATGTATTCCAAGTAACAGTAATTATTTTCTCCAAATAGAACTTCTAAATTTGCAATGAGCCAATATGTGGAAAAACAAATTAACAGTATGATTTAATGCAGAAACCAGCAGACTTTAGAATAATGATGAAAGGCAATATTTCGAGATGGTGCCCATTATCAAGTAAACAACGAACTGGAAATCACGTTAATGGCTTTCCGAGAAATTGCCACAATGATAATTAGAGATATCCTATTACCTAAGGTTGCTGTACTTGTATGCATTATATTGAGTATTTAGAAAATTCCTACAACGATTGCAATTATTTTAAAATCCAGACAAATAAGTGTTATCAGAAAAAATTAATAGTGCATTTGACGTCTGACTGATTGCTAAGCACTTACATTCTGCAAAAAAACGTTTATTTATGAAAACAACTAGTCAGCGTGAGTCATAAATGCCTGACCCCCCTCAAACCCCTCGCCCACGGATATTCTCGATTATTTCTATTGATAATAATAATATGCATGTACATGTATATAATATATATTACAATATATCTTTTTCACTTCATTGTTCGTAATCAATGTCGAAGAAAGCATCAATAATTATGCACAGTATTGCATTTATTCCGTGCAGATTATTGAAGCAAGCATATCGGAGATGGAAACAAAAAAAACAATTCGTCTAGTAGCCCGTTTTAATAAATTAGATGATGCAAAAATGCCAGTGGGTAAAGAAATTTATCACACAGGTGAAAATGTACTATACAAAAGTGTAACATATAGACATGCACTTGAAACAAGTTCTAGACTGAAAACTTTAGAAATTTAAATTTAGGCGTGCTTAAAGCAAATATGCAAAGGACTTAAAATGATGACAGCATCGTGAATAGCAGAAAGATATATTCGTAATCTTATGTGAATCTTGAAATCGCACGCTCATTTTTGTCTATGTCAACAACGATTTGCATAATGCAAACATTTGTAAGTAGTTAGGGAAGTTTGCTATGTCATCTGCATCATGGAACATGCGTAACGTGCATCATTGCGAATTAAGATATTCCATAAAAATAGAAAAAGACTTTATATGATGACAGTGTGTACATGAATGAAATCAATGCACAAATGCAAGATTTTTACAAATAAATATGAGAAAATACGAAAAATGCCATTGATAACATTTCCCTTTTAGTGCCTATATTACTGTACATATACACTGTAGTAATTAAAATTGATTAAAAATATTTTGAAATCTGTACAATATATGCAAGTGGATAACAAAGATTTCATGGCGATTGAAAATGAGCAATTAAACGTCCTTGTGTTTAACACAAATAGTTTGCGATTGTTAATTGGAACAACTGCATGCTTATCCCCATAAATTATCAGACATGAATGCTATGCCTTACTGGTTAATTGAATACATGGAAAGGTGCATTATCTTTCTAAACAAATTATGAAGTGCTGCCCATACATACCAAGTTTCAAATAGATCAGTATTCAATTCATACTTTATTATAAAAGCACACCAGATAATGTAAACATATTTTGTTCACGGTTCTCTGTACCAAATACCAACAACCTAAAGCATGTTTACAGCATTTCAACTAAAAAAACGATAGCAGCCTATAAGTAATGCAATTTTGAGGCGGTATCACATCGAGTGTTAAAAATGACTACATTTCGCATTGTCGAGCTTCTTGGGCTTTCGAAATGTTATCGTTAGAAAGCAGTTTGTGTTATAAAAACAAAGCAGAATTATTTATCGAAAGAAAATACTTTAAAGGCTATAGCTTCAAACATGTTCAAATCGTAATGGTTGTACAGTGAATATGAAACATGACCAAATATAGTCGGCCTATATAGCCTTGGTTGGATGGTTCATTTCAGACCATCGGATTTGGGGCGCATAAAAATGTCCCATATAAATCTCACCTTGCTTGCGAAATTAAAAGAAAATGCTTTACTGTATTTATGGGAAGCTTCATTAAGCTCTCTTGATGCTTTAATTAAGGTTCAGATTTTTACTACTTTACGGACGTCATAACATCATGCTTATGCATGCATAATTTGCTGGCTACCTCACATCCAGACAATAAATTTCTTATTGCTAAAACCAGTGTGCGATTAACGTGTTTCAAAGCGAGAACGTATTGTTGTCTCGAAATCTTTTCAAATTTATATCGAAATAAATTTGCATAACATGAATACGTTTCGCGCGAATAATTGCCAATTTTTATAAGTGCAAACTCACTCAAACCACTTCATATCTCAATTCAATAATTTTACGACATGGACAAATTGAAAAATATTAAAGGAGTCTGCAATTCAAAGTGGTCATCTTTAAGTGAATTAAAATTATTTGTATATTGTGTTGCCTTGGAAAATTACGCAGAAATCACATCCATGTAAATCAACAGCAACGATGACATTAATATCCAGATTGTGTTTACAGTGTATACAGATACATGTTGATCATATTTTCTGTGTATTTAATGAATACGATTAAAGTGATACCTACATATATCTACCTATCGATAGCCATCGTATCCAAATTTATATGGAGTAAACATGTACCGTACTGTTGGTTGAGATAAATAAAAAAAGTTGATGCATAAATATTATCATTTTTGATTAACATACCGTAGAATTACAAATTGAATTACGTGTATATTGATTTATACAGAATGATATCAAAACTGGTATTTCATATTAATGCAATGCTGGCAAAGATGATTGAAAGAAAGCAATTTGTTTGCTCAAATGTTAAAATGTATATGTAAATCCATGAAATCATATGTCATATCTTTATCTTTCTTCCAGTATAATATTATGTAGTTGAAAGGTCAATTGATATTGAATGAAACAACTAGCGAGACGAAACTAATATCCCATAGATTATTTTCGTATACCAAGGTTTTCACCGCCCTTTCGGAAGCTGATTTTATTAAGATTGGGATGTATATTTGATGCAGGCCTGATTTGATGTAATCCCCAAAAATGAAAACATCGCTGTCATTTTTATGGAAGTCCTCTACGCGTATCATGCAACATGTCCCGCAGCATACATGGACCACTCATTTGAGAATAGCGTAACAGTGATAGTAACATCGTTCATTTAACAAAAAAGGAATGCACTCACTTCTAAAGTAGTAGCCAACATCAAAAGTACATTTATGCTCTTAGCACGATCATCTTCTCGTATATAGCTCTTCAAGCTCAAGATGATGAAAATACAAGAGTAGACACTGACCAAATACATGTACTTGTATACATGTAGATGAACAACTTGGGTTCAAACACAGAAAAATTGAAGTGGTCTAATGGCCTGGCGGTATGTACAAGTAAAACATCCGCATTACATTAAAATCAAAACATTGATTATATAACCAGATATTGACAACATATTCAAAGTCGTAGATTCACGCCGACTGCAAATTCTAGGCTATTTTAAATGAAATACTGTAGTTAGTTGACCACCTAAGGGACTAAAACAAGGCTTGTACTGACCCAGGGGAGTGGGTTGTTGAATATAATAACGATCACATTCCCCTATACACAAGTGAACTAAATATGCAACAGCTTACGCTCTGCTCAAAATATGCACGAAATATTTATAGTTCAACTATTTTCCGGTATGCAAGAACCCTACAGCCCTATTTCACAAAAATGTCAAGTTGCAAATGTGTGGACTGGAAAAATATGGGCAAGCATAGTGGTTCATCAATTACATGATTCTTTCATATTTCGTCATATAAGTTCCAAGCCGAATACTTAAGTGCGTTCCACAAATGTATCAGTATTTTGCAACCTCTTTGTAACTTGCAGTGAACGTCCCCGGGTGGAAAAATGTAATAGGGCCATGTATGGGATTATATATGTCATATATGCCCATGTATGTGCCATGTATGGC
>JAQFYZ010001012.1:0-28863 GCA_034695085.1 Cylindroiulus punctatus
GGGACACCAATTCCTTCATTGTCAAATTGAATTTCTTGTAGCTTAAGGCTATCCTTTGGAAGAGAATTCCAACGTCTTTGACTATAGTTCCACTGACCATGCCCAGCATCACATCCTTTTCCAACGCATGGGCACGCATAACATGTCAAAAGTAGGTCAGTCGTAGTCTGGTGATCCTGCCTTCCAATGAAGCTCCAGGTTTGATTCTGCGAGTACAGCCTGGTTAGTGACCTTATCTGTCCAAGGTATTCAAAGTAGCTTTCTCCAGCACCATAGTTCAAAAGAATTGACTGTTTTGCTGTCGGCTTTCTTCATAGTCCAGCTTTCACACCCATATGTAGATAAGATTTGGGGAAACCTTATTAATTATTGAAAAAATTAAGAAAATTAGTGTGGAGCTACAGTCAGAGTTGCCACATACTGCATTCATTTGCTGGGGGAGTAAAATTGAGCAAGGTGGTTGTCATCCAGCATGAACACCCATCTTCATTTTTGAGGTTAATTGATTTGCTCGCTTGTCTGCTCAATTCGCTTCACTTTTTCTTGCTTCTGTTCGGCCGATTCAAGATCAATTGTTGCCATAGTTTGATTTTTTGCCCCCATCTGAAACAGGTATCCCTCCTGAGTCACGCAGCCATTGTTTTCTGCTTGTTTCTGGTGGCGTTCGTACGTACCTGGACCAGTCAGTCCCGCATTTTGTCATTATCGTTTTCATTTCCCATTTTTATCACGCTCGATAGGCCTCTCGGCGCGATTGCCTTGAGAGTTAATTTCCAATTTTTTTTTCCCATATTCATTTTCATTATTTTCCCCGCATGCCAATTTTGCAAATGTGGGTTTTGGCAATGACGCCAAAACCTGCTGATAGCTTTCGCCAGACGACCGCCCTGCATGTGAACTACTGTAGTGCTGTAGTGGCTGTGGTGGCAGTAGGAAGTGGCTCGTGAACGCTGCTGATTTTGTTCATGGAAATTTCCCCACACCTGGAATTTTACACGTTGTGCCATGTCTTTGTCGGTGACCGAAAACGGGACGAACGAGAACTCCACTGGTAAGTTAAGTCGAGAGATGTCTGGAAAAATTGAAATTTAACAAATCAGTAATGCACTTGGCCAGTAATAACTGGTTACATGTAATGCAGAGTAATACATTTCACCTGACCAGTAATAACTGGTTGCATGTAATGCAGCAATCAAGAGATGACGAGCAATTCTTTAGGAGATATCCCATGGTAAAATTTTCAGTTTAAAAAAAATCCACTTGAATTTTCCTCATTTATATTTTACCTTATTAATATATATAATATAAAATTAATCCGACTGCATGAAACAATAATCAAAATTTGTTGTTTCCTTGAATAAAAATTGTCAAAATTTGTTAATACAAAAATCAAGAGATGATAAGCAAATCTTTAGGGACCATGATGTAATTTCCAGTTTAAGAAAAATCTGGTTTTCTTTATAAATTTTACATGAAAAGACTTGGAGAAGCGTCATCATTACACAATTTTTATGTGGCTGAATCAGAAACTAGTCCAAATTTGTTTTCTAAAATGAAATTTATGACAATAACTACGTTTACATGCAGACATTAAGTCAATGTTGCATGCTGGGAGAAACCCCAGGGCGGATTCCATAATACCAAACGTTCCACTGTCGAATTGAGGAAATCCACCCTGGAGGTTCTCTCATCACAAATTCCACAGAACTAATTAAACTTATTGTCTACATGTAAACGCAGTGTTAGCTTTACTGAAACTAATTAAAACTAATTTAATTAAGACATAGTGTTAGTTTGAATTAAACAGCTTTGAAAATTTGATGATTTTGATCCGAATTTTTCATCGTAATTTAAATAAGAATTCATTGAAAAATCCATCATTGTGTTGAAAAAAAACTTGCTAAATTTCCTGAATAAAATTTCTCACAGCAATATTTGAATTAAGCAGTTTTGAAACAACGAAGATTTTCATTTCCAAAATCTTTGAGCAACTTATCACAACCATTTTCACAACGTTTAGTAAATAACATCCAAATTTAGTTGTTTTTTTAATTCACGTTTCGTGCTTCGAAGAGCGTGGCTAATGACGTAATTATTTTCGAGCTGAAAAAAATTGCTAAGCATAAGTGGAACAGGCGTGAAATTGGCCGGGACCCGAAAAATAAAAAAAGGAGGAAGGGTATCACGGGGTGACTCATTGGCGATTGGCGACGCTTTTAATTTCAAATTATTTAAAATCATAAAAATAATTGAGGTTAATCGCGTTGCAGATTTGGGGTATTGTTCTGCTTAGTTTTCACTTGGTCTTTGAGGTGCGTATGGTTTTGGAGTCGTTAAATGACCTTTGATAAACAAACCATGTTGTTAGATTCTGCTCCTTTTATGGTCATTTTTGCATTTTTTTTGTCATCTTTGCTTACTTTGATGCTTTTTGGGGTTATCCTGTTTTCTTTTCTTTGGTCAACTCTTCTCTAGTTTTTGGTCACTTTCGGTTGTTTTTATCTGGCCTTTGGCCTTTAATAAACAAACAATAAACCGCATTGTCAACTACAGGTGTAGTTTCTTACCCTTCTTGTGCCTTGAGTATTTTTAACTCTTTGGTTACTTCTGCTTGTCTTTCGGTCACTAACTCTTCTTCTGGTTGATGAATCTGAGGTGAAATTGTGAGGAGTTGAGGTTTTCATATCAATCCAGTTGAGTTCAATACACCCAGTCAGCACCTGAGCTGCCGTTTTACCTAAATTTTACATAAATACAGAAATTTTACATCCAATACTGAGTAAAATTAAATATTCACCTGTACAGTGTTTTGCGGCAAACAAAATAGATAAAAAATATAAGATGAAAGAAAATAAGATACATCAGAACTTCAGAATACAGTACATCAGATAGGCCACCCAAGTAAAAAAATGGTACAGCAAATTCCAACAAAAAGGGGAAAAAATGCTAAATGTGGCACAGAATATGCGGGAAAATACAGATAAGCAAAGTAATGTACACAATAATCAGTATCACAATAACAATCAATAATCACAATATTGTACACAATAAATGTACCACAATAATCATGAGACAAGGAAAGGTACCTGGTTAGGAAACTTGAAAATGTCAACCATTGTGTGATTGTCGTCTTTGGGTCAGCAAATCAGCTGTTAGATTTCGTTCACATAATTTTTGGTCACTTTCGTTCATTTTGACTGTTTTGGGGGTGCTTTCGTGCAGGGTCAAGCCACTTGTTGTTCCTGGAATCTGCAAAGGAGTTCGTGAAACCATCCCAGTAATTCGCCGGCCGACCTTGGTGTCTTGTATGGTTTTTATTTCCGTCTTGTTGCTCACCTGTTGTTTTTTTACGACCGTGTGAAGTGACCCCCATTTGCGTTTCGATTGTGGTTTTTTTTCTCGACTCGACTCGTTTGACCTACTGGGGATCACTTTTCATTGTATTAATAATTTAAACTAAGGCGAGTGGGCACGCGAAGCTGACGTCTAAAAATAAAGCAACCGGTCATTAAGGTAAAATTTTAATTTAAAATTTGAAAATAAAAAAGTGCCGGCTCTGCGTGCGTGCGAATTGACATACTAGACGTTTCAAACATGTTTAATAAAAATTAATTAGTGGTTTTGACCGGAACTACCGGCGTTTCTCACCTTGGGATAAGTGCGGCTCATGTACGTGTTGCTATTTTATGGAATAGGATAGTAGATACATGTATGTGAAAATTTGGTAAACATTCAGAAAAACAGCCCAATTACTGTAAGTATTTTCCCCCCCAAAAAATGACGAATGACATTTAGTTTGTTATCAAAAAACATAGGGGTGCTGCATTTTTTGACAATTGGAATATTGCGGCTAACCAGACATAAAATTCTCATTAAAGGTGAAATTGTTAATAAAAATTAAGCTATCAGAGGCATGTATGCAGGTCCATGTTGGGCAGGTATACGTTTTCACCACTTTTTTGAAAAATGACGTTTCTTATGTCATCAAAATGGGTAGATCTACCCAGGTACAGAAATGTTACACGGAAAACTGAAAGTAAAATGAAATACATGTATGAAGTAAATGCAATAAAGTTGCAGCTAAAAATCGATATGTAAAATGAAATATATCTGTAAAATAAAATAAAATATATCTATAGGGATAAGATGCATCAGAATGACAAACGAGGGGGTGGGGGCATTCTTGCAAATTTATTTGAAAACATGATTAATGTACTTAAGGAACCTCTTAATGTAGATATTTGGACTTGTACATTACTCATGGGTTACAAATGAATATAATTGATATCAAAATTATTTTATGGCGAAATTATTGCACCTGCTCCAAAACATTTTTTTTTATTTCTTCTCTACTCTTTCAGTAGAGTTGATATGTGTTAAGTGTGGAAAAATGCATATACAAATAAAGGACTATTATACATGTTAACCCCTTTCCCTAACAGCTCGTAGGCTGGCAGTGATTGCCTGGCTGTTAGGGGCATCTAAATCGAAAATGATGTTTTAGTTATAAGATAGGTTAATGTTAGACACAAAGCAAAGGATAAATGCCAGATGCCATTCATGTACTGTATAGACTGGAAGGATTTGATAAACAATTTGGAGTAGGATAATTCTGTAATATTTTACTTTAAAAAAACATCTCTGGACTTAGAAATTTGTAGGTCTCCCCATTATTGCAAAGACATGTTGCTAAGCAGCGAGACAAATAACATTTTTCATTTGTGGTATTTTCGAAATTGACTTATCTTAGGAGGTGGTTTTTGTGACCATCTTGATCTTCTGCTTCTTCAGTGGGAATTAGCGACTGTTGACTGAGCTGTAATGCGAATTAAGCAAAATGTCAAATACGAGTGCTACTGCAGCCAGTAATGGCATTGTTAGTGTTCATAAAACTTAGGCACGCTCATAAATTGCTCATTTAGTGGTACGTTAATGTATGGTTTAACGACTTATCATACCCTGTCACTTTCACATCGATTCCACTTCGATTTGCCACCACACTGTGCCCGTTGAATGCCCTATTTCGTCAATTTACCAAATAGATCGAAATTGATTAGTCGACGAATGTATTGACCGCCTCGTATGGGGAAGTTGCAACGGGTCTAGTAAACTGTCTGGACTGTCAACATATTGATTGTAATAAAACGCAGGAAGCAGATTTAGAAAAGAAACGATGACTGCGTTGAAATTCGTGGGTCACACTTTCTAGCAAACAATAAAAATATCGGATTTTGCTCGCATGAAGCTGGTCCAATATCTGGCATCATTTATTTGCGAATGTTGGCAAGGATTGTTTGACTACGTGATTCGTTACGAAGTATTTTTAGCGAGCATGAATTGGTGGATGAGATACGCTTTGAAAATACTTTGGTAATCATTTTTGAAACACGTACAGTAAGAGCAGTTAAGTGATTTCAGCAAACTTGAGCGTGTTGGTAACACGAGTTAAATGTCATCTCAAAGCTGGTTAGTGCACGTTTATGTCAGTTCAATAATGTCCTGAAATCCGTGGCAAATTCCACGTCTTGGTGGCACAGTTCAAGCACTCCTTTGAAAATACACATGTAATGTGAGGCAATGTTAGCATGTTTTAACTTTACTCAGAATGATATATTTTCAGAAAAGGTGGTCTGACGTTATTTTTAGCCTCCTTTTTTGGATACAAATATTGTTAAGAATTAGTGATTTTATAAACTTCTCGATGCTATTAATAGTTTTGAGATTGTTTTTTCAAACCACAATGTTTAGTTGCTTTATAGCTAATCTGATTTTAGTCATTTTACCCAAATGGGGCATAAAATGTCAATGATGCTTGCTAGTGACCTTATATTTTGAATCTTGCTTATGTGGTAAGGTTTCATCGATTAGTTGATTCAATCCAATTTAAGTAATCGCGTTTAAATGCTCGTCTGACTGCCACATGCTGGAGTGGAGACATTTCTAATGCATGTAATTCAAAATGTCATTTATTTGGCAAATTGCACCGAATTGCGATTAAGGGCAATCTGGTGTCGCCATCTTTTGGGCTTCCTACCAAACAAATCGGCTTCCAGATACACCGTGTTTATTAATTTACTCTCTGTGCTGCCTACACGTACCGAGTAGTGTGCCACGATCACGATAACACCCTCAAATAACAGTCAAGGTCGGCATCAGCTTCGTGCCAACTTATCCTGCCTAATTAAAGTGTTATTTGAAATGCAGATTATTTATTAGAAGTAAACGGTATCAACGTACGACACGTACGGCGATGAAAATTGCGACTGTAGGGCTAGCCTTTGCTTCGCACACATTTCGACATAGTCTATACTGTATTTTATAGTTTCGCAACGGTTAATGGGTCTCACAGTAAATCGACTGGAAACAATAAACTGACCTAGTACACTTGGGCTGGATGTACGACATCGTCCTCCATTGTTTGCTTTGTAACTGGTGCACAACTGCGTGTATCTGTTCCAAACGGTTGCCAAATGCAGTTCACGGGGCAGTTACGGTTCTGCGTGATAAAAATAACATTTTTATATTTTTAATAAATTATAATTTCGCAAAATTAGGTTTGAAGACAAAAATATTGTCTCGCTATAAGTTTGAAGTGTAAAAGAACGTCTGGTTCTAGAACGCGAGAGAAAAAAGAACGAATAGCACGTGACCTTTGCATGCGGGAAAAAAGAACGCGAGAAAAAGAATATTCGGTAATGGCGGCTTCTTCAGGTGGGATGCAGGTTGTTTTGCCCAAAAAAGCCAATTTTTATCTAATATTGTACTTACAATTATTTATCGTCAACGAGCTTCCTCCGGCCGGCCGATTGTTCGTACGTATTATAAAACCAATTTCTTGTCATAATAATTTCTTGCAAAGCGGTTGCTGCTGTATCTTTCTTAGTAAAATTTGCTTTTGTGTTGTTTGAAAGGGAATGCCCATCATGCAAAAATTCCTTTGCACAACTGGGGTTTGACAAATTAATACAAACTGTTTAACACTAAATTAGAAACGTGTAAAATTTTTCGTCCACCGTTGCCTCCGACGATCCTTAAAGTCGTGAATTACGCCTTTTGTTAATAAGAAATGAAATAAAGACAAGAAAAATGGTACACAGACCCTTTCAATGAGCCTTATATCATGAAGTTGTATTTAGTGCTGACAGGTTATAAATGGTGACCACCTCCCAGCTGTGTAATATTTGCGCTTTTCAATTCTTTATGAAAATATGTTGTTTGCGAAGTTGTTTCCCAATTCATGTTGTTTTCGATTTGGGTATATATGACTTCCACCCACATGTCGCATGGTAAAGTATATCTGTAGTACATTATCTGCAAGTACATTAGTGTGCTGCTTGAGTTGAACTGAACGATGTTTACTGTTGCATTTTCAGCCGGTTACAAAATGGTGGCAATCTTCATTCCCCAAGAGAACGGTGAGCGGATGGCCGACATGGTGGACAACGGGACCAGGGTGTACATGTACATCACCGTGGGCACGCATCAGGCCGTCAGATACGCCAATATCAGCCGCACTTCCGTCCTCTTCGTCTCCATATCCTTCATCGTCCTGATGATCATCTCGCTCGCCTGGCTCATCTTTTATTACGTCCAGAGGTTCAGGTACATCAACGCCAAGGATCAGCTGGCCGTAAGTCTCTATCATTGATACACCTGTCATATGTACCATTCAGACCCTCCTTCCCCATGGAATTGTCAGAAAAATTGCAAATGCATGGAATAATCAGGGAAATTTAACCTATATTTTCACGTAGCTGGTGATTAGTTAATATAAAGCCATGAGGTATGCCAAATCATGCCTTATATCATGCATTGCACTACCGGATGCAAATTTGCAGATTTGCAAATATCCAGATTTGCAGTTTCCTTATAATTCCATCTCAGTAGTAAACATTTGAGTTATAGCAATAAATGAAGGAACGAAATTAATAGTGATGTAAGTGAAATTTTTCATTTTTTGCGTAAAGTGCAAAAATTGAATTGAATTGAATCTAATCTACAGAATTGTCAAACTGTTGTAAAACAAATTGTGCAATGTCAAAAGGTTTTGTAAACTATTGACAGAAGGCATGAAAGGTTTAAAAATGTGACTTACACAACTATCTCTCTCACCCAATAGCATCATTCATTGTATTTGCCATTTTTTTGTAGTCATGGTGGTCAGGGAAATTGGATATATTGGATATATACTTGTACATATAAACTGGAAAGTCAGTATGGTTGAAAATGCCAGTTTTGGGGGAGCCCCACTAAATTTACATTTTTATGAAATTGTTTTAGTAAGATGTTGTTTTCACTGTTTTCACTTTAAGAAGGAAAACATTGCGTTTTTAGTTACATGTAAGCCTGTAGCTAAGATTTATTTTGAAGAATGTTTTAGGCGACGAGACAGGATCTTGGATTGAGTTATTAACAACTTTTGGACGTCAATTAAAAGCTTTATTCGAAATTTCTTATCGCTATGCATCTAGAATGCACATTGTATAAGTGAAAAATATTTGAAATTTGTTTTTTTTAGAGATGAAACTCGGACATTTGGGCTTTTTATATTATGATGATATAAAGTACATACTTGACGCGGATAATGAAATACATGTATGCATTTATTTAAATAACGGTCATTTCGGTGCACTGTCATCTTCGAACAAAGTCACACCCATGGCCCTCACAAATGAGGTGTTCAGACCTACGCCTTGGCTTTCGGCAACATTGTTTAGTAATGCTTATTATTATGCGAATGAAGGAATTTTTGCATACTTTTCCCTTCCTCATCCCCGCGAAAGTAACGCCAGAAAAGTTATACTTATCGTAATGAGCAGTTGGATCGGATTGACACTGACCTTATGAGTGATATGGTAATGATTAGTGAGCCTGACATGTTCGTGATACGGTCAGTGGTCACTCTGGAAAGTGAAATAAGCACCGAGAGATAGTGATAAAAAATTAATCAAATGTTGGTAAAAATTTCACGAAGGATTGGCCTTCAAAGGCTCCATTGCCTCAGAATAACGGTTCTCTTTATCAATATTTTAATATTTCACAGTCCGAATTTTATTAGAAACAACGTTTCACCCATCCAAGGGGCTTCATCCTGATGAAAAATTAAATAAAACAATCAATTGACACGACTTAATTATAACTCCCACAAAATTCATAATAATCTCCCAATGTTAGAGGATACAAAAACACCTGTTGATGGGCTTAAAATTCTTTGGCGTTGCCTCTTACCCTTGGAGAGAATTATAAGTCCAAAACTTTTAAATGCAATGTCATGTAAATTGATTGTTTTACTTCAATGAAAAACTTGAAATAGTTCTGTAGCTTCTGACGTCTAAGTTAAAATAGTGGTTTTCATCTTAACAAAATAATCGTGATGATATTATCTATGAGTCGAAAAAGGCAACTTTTTGAAGCCATAGTTTGCAATGGTTGGGACAATTTATTCATTTAAAAATAACTATTTCTTCGTCTTTGCAGTATCCAAGATTCATCTGTAAAGAAAAAGTGTTTGTCTAGACTTGAAACAGTAACGTTCGCCAACACATCATAAGATTCACTTTATTCATTCGGGACATTTCCTGAACTAATAAAAAAATGTGAAAACATAAAAAACTTCTAGTATAAAATCGTAGAAACATTATTCTGCTTCGTTCATGCAACGCCCAAAAAGCGTAAATCCATTTCCCTGCTTTTCGGGTTCAAATGTTCGAGCTTGACTTTGAAAACGTGCCATTTTGAGAGCTTGCCAAGCAGACCTCACTCTATTAATTAAATATTTAATGGCCCGATGCGCAATTTAGATTAAATTATTGATCATCGTTATTGTTTTTTGGGCCTCCTATATCCGATCCGATCGTGTGCTAATCGCCTAATGCTGAAACACGAAGTGTCAATCAAGTAAAAAATTTAATTAACATCAGGGCCCAGTTAAACAGTGAGGGTTATACGAAAACTGGACTTACAGTGATGGAAATTTATAGGAAGTAACCCAAAATTGTTTTGTTTTATCGTTTAAAAACCATCAAGTTTTGAAAGTCTATTATGTTTTTAGCAACTACTTGTAAGGTTTTGTTTTATGGCATTCGTTTATAAAGTAATAATTGTGTTGTCGCTCAAATTAATATGTTTTAATGGTGAAGACTATAAAACGAATTAAATATTGGACTTAATTGCACCATCGGATAGGATATATCAATTATATTTCAAAGCTTTCGAGTTGGTCCTTTTCCAAGATGTATAAAAATGATATAGAGCGTATTGTATATGACATGTACCTACGTATGAATACTGAATTATTGCATGTGTTACCGCATACTTATTTACCTTGTGTTGGTTTTGTTGCAAAATAGGATATTTGAATGCGACTATAGTGTATGTGAGTCATGCTTGCTTACATCAGGTGTGTTTATAAAACAGTTCATGGTTTGCATTAAAATATGGAAGGTGATTTAATAATACCCCATTGTTGCCTCGATAACCTCGTTATGGGGTTATGATTGATGGAAACCTTTTATATTCTACTATATATGGCAATAAACTGCAAACTGATGAAAAGGAATGTAGAGGGAAAACTGAATTTAATATGATGAAAGTTGATTACAAGGTGATGAAAACTGAGCGAAAGCTGAAGATAGTTATGTGAACTGATTATTAGCTGATGAAAATGAATGCACCTATGAAAAACTGAATGTAACATGATGAAAACTGATTGAAAGCTAGTTACAGTTAATGAAAATCGATTGCAATCTGGAAAACTGCTGATAAATTAGATGATAAATCAGTGATATTCATTGATGACTGCTGACCACTAACATGTATTTGCCGCAAAATAACAACTCTGATAAGAATTTAAATTGCTCACAAAATTAGTAGTCAATATTTCAGGCAATAATTGCCAAGTTATTAATTTGTTGACAAGTTTTATTTCAGTTTTTGAAATCAGTATACAATCGAACTACCTGTAGTTGCTAGTTGCAAGCTGTTAAATTTAACACAAATATAATCAGTTTACAATCAGTGTAGCAAACAATATGCATTTTTTTCCATATGGGATGCATTTGCCATACATTCTGACAATTTGTTTGCCAAAAATGTTTCACTAAATTTTTAATGCGGGTAATGAACTGTTTTCAAAATGCTCGTACTTTGAGCTGTCTGATCAGTTCATCCTGATCATGTTTCATGGCGTGTTTAGGAAATGGAAAATCGTGAAAATAATGAATCAAAGCTCGTAAAAATGCTTTCAATTTTCAAATCCGGGCTAGTGGTCATCACCCTTTTTATTAGACCTATCATGTTCTCCCTTTCTCATGTATGCACGAATGAAAGTGCATCAGACATTTAAATTTTATTTCAATGTCGCTGTAAAAGCTTTTTCCTTTTCCTCTTTTTACGATCCTGCCTGTGACGATGTCGTTGACATTTTCAACCAAAAATTCACCGTGATTTTTTTGTCGATTACAGAGGCGGTTGTGCAGCGCCGCCAAGAAAGCTCTGTCCAAGATACCCCTGAAGACGATCAAGGTATGTCAACCCAGAAGTCGAGTCGACCTTTAAGAAACAGTGCAAGCACAATGGCACGGGGAATCAATAACCTCACCTTTTATCTTTCATCTGATATTTTTCTCGGACACGAACTTGAACCAGGACACGGATGCGGAGTCAGAATGTTGCGCTGTGTGCATTGAACCCTACAAAGTGTCAGATGTCGTCAGGATACTGCCATGCAAGTGAGTGCTTTTGTTGTTCTTGTCCCCCCCAAAAAATATCCCAAACGATTCATTAAAAATATTTTGAAAACCATTAAAAATCGTGTTTGGGGGAATGACATTAACATCAAATTTATTTTGTTGTTGTTACTTCAGGAAAAACGTTTCAAGGAAAATGTTCATGAAAATATTCACTTAAAACTTTCATTTTTCCAAAATAAATGCTCCAAGTGAGGTCCATGATTCAAGAAAATTAGACCAAACATGTTTCTTTCCATCAAAGTTTCTTTCGGTGTTTTATTAGTTTGGACAGTCATTTTAGGGAAAATGTGCTTAAATCCATTCTGCCTACATTGTTGCCATTTTGCATTATCTGTTACTTAAAAATATTTTTAGGTTTGAGAAGCACTGGTTCATATAAATTTTAGTTGCAATTATAACTGGTACAAATATGAACGACAGAAATTGGAGTTCTGCGAGCAATCCCTAGGGAAATTTCTATTTTTTGTTTTGTTAATTTGCTTAGTTATTAAATTTATGATCATGTCCTGTGTGGCTAACATAAAGATGCGAGCTATTTCCAAGCATGCGTGGCTCACCACTCGTTCATCAATTCCAGTCAGTCTGCAGTCATTGTCATTTGTACCTGGAATCACGAAACCATTCTTACCAGCTTTTAATTGTTCCCTTGGCTAATTATCCTCGTTTTAATATCCGCTTCCAGCATCTTCATCAACTTCCCCTTCCTCCTCCTCATTCCTTCTCTGCTACTTACTTCGGTCCAATGAATAATAAATGATGCTTTTGTTTTTTCCATTCTCGCAGACACCAGTTTCATAAGAGCTGCATCGATCCTTGGCTGCTGGATCAGAGGACGTGCCCCATGTGCAAAATGGACATCTTGAAGTTCTACGGTTTAGTGGTAATGCTGACTTTTGACCCTGCCTCCATCCCTTACTTTGCTGCAGAGCAAACTGCAGCATCGTTGAATGTTTTGTGGCTTTCTTCACAACAAACTGCAATGCTTTAAATGTTTTGGGGCTTTCGTCACAACATACTGCAGTACCTTAGCTTCCAAAGAAACTGCAATAATTTATAATGTACTGCGGTTTCATACGCAAAAATTGAAGTAATTTTGACTATACTGCAGCTTCCTACACACAAAAACTGCAATATTGTTGGATGTATTGATGGGAAAAACATTAAAAAGAAAAAGAAAAAAAGTGCAACTCTTTGAAAAATTTGATGACAAATTAAATGCATGCATTTTAATCGACATTTCTACTTGCATGTAAACAGAATCTCCACTCTTCATCTCCAAAATGGTAATAGATTTTTTTCGTCTTTTTATTTCGCAGTTTGCAGGCAGCGAAGAGAGTATTCTGCAGATAGACATAGACGAAGGTGCCCTTCGAGTGAACCTCGAGACAGAAGAATCCGCCGCTCTTCCATCTAGAAATTCCCAACAAACTAGTCAAGCCGCATGCTGTCCAACCGCAGGGTCAGCTCCTCTTCCTGCGGGTAACGCGGCGTCCATTCCGAGATCTCAAAATAGCCAAGACGCAGCTGCGGCTAAGACAGGGCAGCCTGCTGGACTGGCTACTGCGTCTTCGAGTGAAAGTGAAGGTGAAAGTGACCACGTGTGCCAGCCAAAGGCGATAGACTGCATCAAGATCACCATGTTGGAAAACTCGCCGATGACAACCCGCATGCTGAACAGGAACAAAATGCTGGACAATCGCTGCGCGCCGCCTCGCGTTGCTGAAGATGCATGTCCGGAGCCCAGCGGTCAAGCGGTTGAAAAATGTGATGTTCCTCAGCCAGAAAATGGCGACCAGGAGATGGACTGCTGTGGCGATAGTGATGCTACGCCAGCATTAGGTAAAACTTAATGAGGAATGATGGGTTTGGGAACGTTCAAGTCGTCCTTCATCACGAAATCGTGGTTTTCAGAACCTCCTTCCCCATGTGTTAATTCTGATTATCATTTCAACCTCACCTCATTGTGATTGGCCGAAAACATCTACTAATAAGCTTTGAAGTTGAGGGACATTTTAAATGAAGCTAATCATTAATGATGGATTTTAGTCATAAATTATTTAGATGATTTTCGGAAATATTTTTCAGAAAATACTGATTTCACATTTTGTTTCAAAACTAGTGGCATTTCAGTCCAATTTTGAAAAAGAAAAGTGGCTGCATAAATCGTTATTTACTTGTACAATACATGTACATGTATATCACTAATTGATCGAATTTTTTCTAAATTAGATAAAAATGATGGATTTTAGTGACGTGTAAGACTGTTTCATTTTGAAATCCTCTTCGTGTAGGGAATTCTTTTAGCAGAATTGAATGATAAATGATAGATTATGACGTTATTGACATTAAGATTTTTAAAAAGGCTCTATCAGAAATAGGATTGTAACTTATGTATTTTGTGTATTTTTTTAAAAAATATTTGTAAATTTTTCATAATGGTGGAAATACTGATGCATAATTGATGGATTTTAAACCCACGTTTATATCTTACAAAAATTCTCGCTCGATATTTGGTTAATTTTTAATATTTGCAATATTTGTCCAAAATGTTAAAGGTTTCATCGTTTCTCCTTTCAGCTACGACGACAGAAGATGAAGCCGAACCTGAAACCGAGGAGCCCGAAGAACACCCCGAAGACGGTGTGCCAGCAGAGGTCCAGTCACCTTCTTTAGATGTTCTTCGTAATGATAATATCGATAGCGAGGACCAGTGCGGGGACGATAACGGGTCTAGAGACGGTAACACAGGCAATGACGGTGCTTCGACGTGACCCGTAAAATCGTCAGGTCTGAAACGCTGTTGAAGTTTCAACAAAGTGACACTCGTGACAGGCGAATGTGCGACCTGGTCTCACCAAATAGCATTTGAAACCAGCTGATCTGATAGATTCGATCGATTTAATCCTTAATGCTTAGTCGGTGAGCATGCAGCGTTGGCGCACGAGGATTCGGGTGATGCTGAATTTTGGCGAAATTTAAAGTTTTGTCGCTGTTATGGTTGTGCGAGGAGAGACCGGGTGGTAATTTTGTCCGGATGGCCAAATCGTCCTATATTAGGCAGTTTTAAGATGCGATGGCGGTCTTAATATCGATATGCACAAATGATGAAATTAAAAAAATAGGATATTCAACTCAAAAAGTCTAATGGTGAACGTAGTTTGCTTTATCAATGATTTTAAACTTTTATCAACTTGTCTAAAATATAGAGTAATTTCTCAGCTTGTTTGTATTTAAAATCAACAATCAACATCCAAAATTTAGGGTAATGTGAGATGTTTTTTATATTCATTTGCTGATATTAATAAAATTAACAAAAATACCAGTTATAGCATTAGTGCGTTCTGGTCATTAAGATCGCCTCGAAGAAACCGAAATTGGTATGTTGGAATTCTTCGATTTAGGAATATAGTGCCTAACTTATTTAGATAGCTTAGACGGTGAGATTTTTACGACTCGATATCGAAGTCTGCTAAGGTCTCTCAATCAATTAATATGCATTTCCTCCCCTACAATTATGGCTTTGAACATTCTGTCCGTAATGACGTAGCTCGAGTTAACGAGCGAGTTAGTTAAAATGTATTTTACATACACTTTTAGTCGTTTAATATTTTATCAGGAAAAAAATTGCATCGTCATCATGTTGTGTCTTCGAATTTTACGGAAAATTGTTTTCAATGATAGTTTCGAGTGTCATGAAAACTGTTAAATATAAATTTAATTAAAGTCAATATCATACCAAGCAAATTTAAACAAATTTAATTTAAGAATAATTTGTCATGTCAGTATCTTACAGCCCACAAGTTCATGAAATTTTATAGCACTTATCCTGTTTTCACTTAATTTACGTTCACTGGCTTTCAAATAATTTAGGCGCATGTATACATTCAAAGTCAGTAGATAAATGGCATTTTACTTCTCTTATCCTGATTTAACTCAAGTTAAGATAAATTTACCTAAATTACCTAATTTACCAACATGTAATTTAAGTATAGTTTCCAATTCAGTACTCAACAGTCGTCAAATTCATGAAATTTTGTTGGTATTACTTCCTGATTTCCTTTAATTTAAGATTAATTTCATTAAATGTTATGCCTGGCTTTCAATCAATTTAAAATTCAACTCTAAACTTGCCAGTTCCCACCAGTCAGCTATTACATGCTATTTTCTTTGGCTTACGTTACAGACTTTCATTAATTTACTAGAATGTTATGTCTTACCTTCAATAATTTTAGGGGAAAATGTAAACATGGTGATGAAAACAATTTTATGAATTTCTGCTGCAATAGTAATTCAAGTCTGTATCCTGCAGTCAGCAAATTCATGCAATTTTGTTCGAATTATGTTCTGGATTTAATTAATGTAATTTTATGCCTGGCTTTAATGATTTTAGGAGAAAAGAAATTTGCTGCATTTTCAAGTTCAACAGATGCCCTTACGATGGAAACCTACACCATATAACATGCTGTTAGTGTCAATTATGGTTTCCAATGTCAGTTATTGATTCAATTAGATAGAAAAATCACCTTTCAGAACCATCTTAATGCTGTTATTTCCACTTCTTCCTTACTCAGATTTCAATTCGTCTTGTAAATAAGATTCTATGAATATTCCTCTGCACTCGCAAAACTGTAATTCCTGTTCTAGACGACCAGTTGTCATCCTAGCTAATTGCAATCAAATTAAAAGATGGCTGGCTCCAATCTTAAACATAACACTGTAATGTTATTGTAGAACAATTAGCTTAACGAGCGATTAATTCAGCTCTTTCAATCGATGGCGTGGTTCACAGAAAGGGTTAGGAACAGTTTTAATTCGCTGATACTGAATAAGTTTGGATTATTATGCTGGTTAAGGTCCCAGCAGAAAATAAACTACAGTAACATATTTACTTTATTGAAAAAAGTAAATATGAAACAAATTAGTTGGTAGTTACTTTGGTGAACACATTTAAACGTGTAAGGTTTAACTTGCATTTAACTGTAGTTTATTTTTTGCAGGGATACTAATGTGTGTGCTAAATGTTTTTTCCATCCTGAACGCCACCTTAAGGCCAGTCATGGTCGTTTCATCAGATTCAAAGTGCAGTTTTACCGCATTTATGTATGTGCAAGAGCATCTCCGAGTCCCTGTTCTTCATTGCGATAAAATGTTTTTTTGTGTTAAGAGAGCAGGCCAAATGGTACAATGTATTTTATTTTTCACTGCTGTGATATTCAAAGCCTTCTGGAATGCTTCTGGTTTTGTTTTAAAGCAATTGACCCCGAAATCAAAAAGCTGTTAAACTCTCGGACATGTTTTTCTTCTTCTCAGTTTTTAGCTCAAGTACATGTATTTGGACGATGAAGATATGAAATGAAAAGTTCAGTTTTTTTCCAGAAAATATGAACAAAATTACGTCGCAAGTAATTGAAAGTAATGAGAGAAATATAGGTGAGGAATGTGAGTATCTGCATGTCGAAACGAGTGAATCTTGATTTTATGAAAAATTTGCGTATAATCGAACGCTTGGATCATTTCTTGCTGAACTATTTCTGTTTATTTATTTATTTATATCCAATGTTTTGCCTCGTACGTGTATTTTGATTGCCCTGAAATTCACCATGATTACAAAAGTCAAGTAATGAAATTTGATCGTTTACGAAACATTTGCAAAATATTGGCTAAATATGTCTGGATGTCTGATTATGTTTATCGTGTGTTGAACCTTTTGTTTTTTGGAGATGTCATTGTTTTAACGAACTAAAGAAGGAAAGAAGGATTACAATTTTTGTAATTGTTTTTCATTTTGCACTTTTCAGCTGCATGTAGTAATCACAGCATCTTTAAGCAGGAAATGGAATCTTATTTATTAGAAAGTGGTTTACTATATCGATTACTTATGGATTTCAGTTGGAAGTCACCCATGGTAAGTTGCATGAAGATTTCAGTCCTTAATATAAATTAAGTTTCAAATAATTTTCTCGAATTTTCAGTTTTTGTTACTGTTTTTCATATAAAGTTAATTGTGCAACCTCGTCATTATATAAGGTACGTTTATAAAAGACGTTCATACAATATTTCATAAAGCAGGAATGATGACATCATCGTTTGACCAACCCCCTCCATTATAAGATTATGACATAATTGACGTATTTGATTTGATAATTATGACATTTTGAACGTTGGAAAATGCTAATAAATTTAGGTAAAATTACAACGAGAACGCTTGCTGACTTCATCAGACTTCATCTTCACATTCATCAGATGTACAAGCCCAATTAGGAAGTTGGATTTAAACTGTTTTTGCCAATTAGTCAACTGGTTGCCATTGACCTTGATGTCAATCATTGAATACCTTGGGCAATTCGTTCTTGTCAATTGCAGATTTAGTATTACAAGACTTTACCAATTGGGGTCCTCTTTGGGATAAGTGACCTTATCTCTAAGGCGAATTTCTAGGCGCCATTTTCTTACAGTATTTTTTGTTTAAATACACATTCCATGGGATTTTATTTCATGCACAGTAAGTGTACATACACTGTATTTCATTCAACATTTCACAAGGCATACAGTATACATGTACAGTGTACATGTACCTGCACATGTATTTGAAAGTCATCAAAGAAATTTTCAAAATGTTATAAATTTGGTTATGTTTGCATGGGACTTCAATTTTCGTTGTTTCTGTTAAATATTGTTGTATTTTAACCATATTATAATTTGATGTTTAATCTTTTTTCTTTAACCTTTTTAATGCATGTAATAATTTCTTATAATTTTTTTTCCTGAAGTTTACGATATATTTTCTACAGTATAATTGACTCTTTAAGTTTTCTTTCCTTATTAATTTACAAACATGATTGATTTGCTAGTGTATAATTTATTGAGGCTCCTTCTTGGGACATTATCATCACAGTAAATCAGGGACGAATAGTACGAGCATTTTGCATTTCCAACACTAGATAAAAAATAAAAGTGGGCAAGGTCACGCAAAATTGAACATTTTTATGACTTCAAGGTCTTGCTAAACCATCTACTGTACATGCATTCAGACTACGACTTGTGATTTTTTTATCCTAACCTGTGAGTAAATGTACAATCTGCATGGGTGACATTCATAGCATTTCACTAATTTTCAAAAATTTTTCTTGACAGGCTACAAGCAAAAAAGTTGGCTAACTGAAGTGATTATTAGCAAAAAAACTGGCAATTAAAGCAACGATGGAGTTTATAATCTACATTACTTGGAAAACTCAAAAGTAACTTTCTTTTGTCGTTCATTTGAAGTTTTTATTGCATGTACATGTAATTTATTATGATCACTGGGGAATGCATGTGACATTTTACCTGAGATGGAGGGGTCAACTACAACAGTAGACAGTGTATTTGCTGGTTTATTTTTATTTAGAAAATGTGGGTAAAAATGGTACAAGCAAAAAGTTGGCAAACTGAAGTGATTATAAGAAAACCAATCGGACGATTAAGGTAATGATGAACTTAATAATTTACATGTACTTAAAACACTCAAAAGTAACCCTTCTTTCCACATCGATTTTAATTTTTTATTAATGACATTTGACCTCGAAAGATAGGGGTCACCTTCTGCACTAAGTTATTTTTTGTTTAGAAAAATGCTGGTTAAACCATAAATTTTGTGGGATTTTCCTATTCAATTTTTTGTTTGAAAATGTACTTTTGCGTGACTAAAATTCTTTGATATGAATTTGATAAAAAGAAATTCCACTCAATTCGAAATTTTTTGTGATAATAAATTTAATAATCAATAATGGACGGAAGGGATGGGTTGAAATGATGACGACTGCTGGTTGCTCCTCAACAGGTGCTGTGATGCAATCCCTGAAGTTTTTGCAGTAAATAACTACTCTTTACCAAATTACAGATAGGAAATTCCTTTGATTGCTCGATCTATCCAAATCTGCGTCATTTTGATATGAAAAGACAGATGCAACGTCACTACATTTTAATGAAATATGTGCCGCAGGTCAAGTCTGGTAAATTTGCGTTAGAAAACTCGATCAGTCGTGTGTGGACTTTGCCTTCAGCAATCGAGTTTTGGCACAAGGTGAGCAAGTCAACTTTTTTGCCTCTCCCCTTAATTGCGTCATATATATTTTTTTGCTTTCCTCACATTGTTTTTTCACTGCAGATGAACGGACCCCTGACCCTATCTTGACAAGTCCTGCCTGGTGTTCTGCTGCAAATTCTTCATACCTTGACGACCATCACATTCAAAGACTAGAAAATGATTCAACTCGTTCAAACAGGTACTTGATGGCGCGTTGACATCACCAACTCAACTGGATTTAATCAGCCAATTAAACAAAATGGAGAAATAAAAAGGATCAAAATCTCAAGTTAATTGACCGTCGGCCATAGTTGTTGGATTTCAAGGTATCTTTTGAAGAAGGTCTACACTGTACATGTATTTTTTGAATTTCTGAATTCTGGCATTTAATGCTAACATTCAGAAAATAAAATCACTGTTTGCATGCGGACTTTAAGATACCTTAATCTAAGTTTGCCATGCATTAAAACCTGTTTTACCTTGAAATTTTGATGAGCTGCATGGTGTAGAACATGAATTACATTATTATAAAATTTTAAATGAATTAGCAGTTATACAATTGTATTTCAGCAAGTAGTTTGTAAACAAACCGATTCTTCTAATTTAAACTATATTTCTAATTCCTTAGGCATGCACAATTAAAGTTCTCAGACAAATTAGCATTTTTATTACATTGAAAATCTTCAACATTTAATGTTGCAATTCGGTTGATAAATTAAAGTTAGCTTGAGATAAAATTGGACTAAAATTACAATTTAAATGAAAGCTAACTTTAATTGATTGCTACATTATTATAAATATCATCATAAAATGAAATTTAACGTAGTTTTTCTCATGTTTTTAATTTCTGATATTTTCAGTTCACAGTAATTACGAAAATATTTTTTATAGCTGAAAATCTGCAACGATTTTGTATTTGATGCAAGAATCATTTCGCAAAGTTTAAAATCTGAAAATCATTTTTTTTTCATGAACACGAAAAATATTTTTAATTTGGAAATCTATAAATTAGCACGGTTAATTCAAAATCTGCAGTTATCGTTGCACCAAACTGCGCAGCCTCTTATTTTTTGTTCTATTTAACAGCTCGGTTAACGATAGTTTATTTGGCCAATTAGAAAATAGCTTTTAACACACCTCCAACCACTTCTGTTTTTTGGGTGTGTTTTTTGTGTTCTTGAAAGTGAAACCTGCTTTTCCTTGTTCATACAGAGCCTGCCAAACTGCAGCTGGATTTTAACCGCATTGGTCAAGTTCTGTAGTGGTCAAGTGGACATCTTTCTTCAAATATTCAGGTGAGTTGAAGTTTTTGGGCACATTTTTAACGTTTTTAATGAAAATTTTTAATGAAAATTTCTGTAAATGATATAGGACGTATGCCCACGACTATGTCCACCTCAAATTGTAAATAACTTCCATAAATTTTATTCATAAAAATGTAGAAAGGCCTTCAACTAGGTCAGATGTTTTCTAAAAATCACTCCCTGCTTGCTTACCATTTTTACAGTTTTAAAAAATACCTTGCTCATTATTTTTTCATTCCTTCGAAGTGCTTTTCGTACCATTTTTAGAGCCATAGGAAAAGTCTTGCTTATCATTCTTATAGCCATAAGAAATGCTTTACTTGCCATTTTTACAATCTTAAGAAATGCCTTACTTACCCAAACTACTACCTTAAGTAGCCTCTTCACATTTTTTAAAATGCACTCGCCTTGGCTTAGTTTCAAAGTAAATTTTGTTTTAAAATAATCTGAGGATGACGTTAGTTTCTTTAGCTTGTAAGTGTAATTAAATATTTACGGACGTCATTTGAGCTCCTAGGTGTTACATTTCGAGGAAATTTGATAATCTGGTTTTTCTTTCTGTTATCAGACGATGATGTTTGAACAAAGGGCAATAAATTGTTAATTGTCATGCAAATTCACGAGGAAGCGTTGTTCTCAATGACACAGGTCTTGACGATAACAAGCAAATAAATGACTTGAACATCTTAGACAAAAAATAAATCTAACTGCAGGAAATTCCGGCACAGTCAATAAATTTCCGAATTATTAGCTGTATATATCAAAGTGCTATTTTTGAAATATTTAACATACAACGATTTAAGTAGATTTTACTGTCGTTAAAAAAAAACAAGAAATGACAGAACAATTCCAGTTGCTCCAAAATTAAGATTTGCTTAGCTGCTGCTAAAAAACTAAAAAAAATTGCGACGAACGACATAAATTTTTAAAAGCCAAGAAATGGTCAAAAATAGTTATTCAAAACCACGAATTGTTCCCTAACAAACTAAGAATTTGCTGAGAACATTTGCTAAAAGCTAATATTAACTAAGAAATGTCAACTTCTTAATTATTTAGATCGTTTCAACAATTACTGCAAAAATGTTTTTGGGAAATTTTCGATAATTTCATAGTTTTTAACTGATTTATCGAAACTTTCTCAAAACAAAGTGTTGCTTGATTGTTGAAACGACTCAAAACTTACAAGTAAAAAACTATGAATTTCTCAAAATCGTCGGAAATTTCCCAAAAAAAGTAAATGTTGAAATAACCAGGCGGGGTTTTACACGACGATTATGATTAATCTGAAAAAGTGGACATATAATATCTGCGCTTTAAATCTTCAAACCATCGATATACTACTATTTGAACACTCCCATGAACAAAATTTGACATGTTTAGGAAATTGTCAAGAAATGGTTTAGCTTTCATTGGGATTTATAATCTACATGATAAGTGGTGTCCAATGTAAACGATTTACAAGAAATACTTTTTACACAAATATTTCTCATCTTTAAGTTGTTAACCATGTGGTTAAGGCACTCGGCCAATGGCAGGTAAAAGGCCCCTCCTAAGGGATGTCGTCAAACTGCAGTTTCAGCAAAAATATAGTTGGAAGTTAAACTTTAGCTTAGTGCGTGACCAATGTATTAAAAGGGGTGGAGGAGTTGAACATGGTATCAAACATTTTGTGCTACGTGTCGCTGGACTATCAAATTTTGGCAAGTTCATGTTACTATTGTAATAGTTCTTAAGGGGGTGCCATTGCTTTTCACCTTCCATTTCGAATAATTACAAATGTAAAACGTAAAACAGGAGTAAAACGTGGTAAAACGTACAACATGTACAATGATAATGTAGTTTCAGATGTAGTTTTGAGTAAATCTTATTATTTTTAAAGATTTTCAGATTTTTAACTGCAACGAAGTATTGCTTTTTTAATTTGTTAGTTTTTGAGCATTTCATATTTAATATTAGCTTTTATCAAATGATATTAGCAAATTATTTTATATTTTAGCTTAGCTTTGGAATAATTGTTAGTTATGAACGATTTTTAGGTGTGTTTTTTAAACTACTATTAGTTTTTGAACAAGTTAGTTTTTTTTAGCAATTTTTAATCTTTAAGCTAATGTTAATTTTTTAGAAAAGTCTAAAGTTTTTTAGCAACACTTTTAACCTTTTTAACAACACTTAGTAAGTGGTAAAACGTAAAACAGGAGTAAATCGTGGTAAAACATGCAACTGTACCATGATTATGTAGTTTCAGATGTATTTCTGAGTAAATCATATTATTTTTAACCAATATTTTATTTAGAAATTCATATTTTTAACTACAACGAATTTTTGCTTTTTGAATTTGTTCGTTTTTTAGCATTTCTTATATAATACTAGTTTTATCAAATGCTATTAGCAAATTATTTGATATTTTATCTTAGCTTCAAGAGTTTGAACGACTCTTAGTTTATTTTTTAAAAACTACTATTAGTTTTTGAACGAGTAAGTTTTTTTTAGCAATTTTCAGTCTTTCAGCTAATGTTAATTTTTGAGAAAAGTCTGAAAATTTTCAGCAACACTTTTAGCCTTTTTAACAAACACTTAGTAAGTTGAGTGGTGTAGAGTTTTTGAGCTATTATTAGTTTTTCAACAAGTCTTCGTTTTTTAGTATATTTTTTTTTTGAGCAAATATTAGTTTATAATCATTCCGTTGTTTTTAAGCAAACTTTTCAAGCAACTTTGGGCATTTTATTCTAATTTTCATTTACTTTTTCTAACACTCGAAGAGGTCGAGCATGCAGTTTGGTGAACATGTCCGAAATTAATATTTACAATACAAGGTCGATCAGATTTTTTGTATGTTTAAAACTACGATTTACCTGTATGAACCGGTTTTCTGGGTATGACATACATAGCCTTCCAGATTTACGACAGTTTCAATTGTTAACAAGGTTCTGAAACTGCAATTGAATACCTAATGGCCCAATGATACAATTAACAATGATGCAGTGTTGACACCAACTTTTCATTTTCATTTTCTTGACTTGCAGTAACATTAAGGATGAGTAGTGCTACTGCCCTGATGTCGGATGTATCAGTGATGGACATCCAACCCAACTATGAGTACTTGCTGGACGTACAACAGGTGTGCAAGACTTTTGGCAGCAAAAAAGATGGATTTCCAGTGCTAAAAGGGCTGAACCTAAGTGTGCCTTGTGGCACCATGTAAGTGCATTTTATTCACATGTTTTCGTCAAATATCATTAATACTTCATTGGTTACGTGATGGTCATTTTGGTAATCGTTACATGGGTTTAGAAGAATTTAAAGAAACCATCTTTAAATGATTTTAATGGAACGATTTTAAATGACTTTAAATGAATTTTTGCTTGAATATTCTGTGTGCAGATCACAAATGGTTTTGAAATTTAATTGAAAACAAATTATTTTTACTTTAATAATTTCTTATGTTATTTACACTATAAAGTTATGTAAACATGTAATATTACGTTGATGTTAAATGTTTGTATAACCGCATAAATGAAGTAACATAAAGTATGTAAAAATAATAAAAGCAAAAATAATATGAGATATTTCGTATATTTCGAAATCTTTCAAATATATCATATTTGCATAATTGAATTTTCTGTTTCTGAATTGACGTGGAAAATGGCAGGTAATTTCTCAACCCCCGAAATTGAAACAATGCTTCTCTTATTTTTCAAACACTACATGTACTTGTAGATGGGCGTGGAATTGCTACCTGAAACTCAGTATTTAAACTCACTATAATTACAACTATTATTTTACCATTCCACTGTCAGGAGCACTGTAGCCAAGATTTTGTAAAAAAATGATGTTCGGTCACCTTTCCTGTCATTTTTCGCAAAATTAACAATATGGTCAAACGCAGAATTTCAGACAGCAAACAGGTGGTTTGCATTAATTACAATCTTTTGTGTGTCACGAATGGAAAAAAAGTGAATTTTTGGGCAGATCACTTTGAGATAATCTCAGGGTCATATCGCCAAAGGCAGTCCTGACTGAGTTTGAAAAAAATCGAAAATTAGTGATTCAATTAGATTGTCTTACATAACACAAAGGACGTCCTGAAAAATACTCTCTTATTTCACATGTTTAGCCATGGCCTTCAGCTGACATCTGTCAGATGACTGCAGGCTCATTGCTTCGACTAAAATCGAAAATTACTTAGGAAAGAAGATGCGATTATGAAAACCAGCTAGAATTAGTTTATAAGAGTTAGTGACCACAAGCCCTTGAAGATAAAATTTTCCTGTGTTGCAATGTGACATCATGATCCATCACTGGTTATGCACTTATGCATTACGTCATTAGAAAAGGAAAAGCTGTGGTAACTTAAGGTTTGGCAGTGAAAATTTATAAGATATGAACCACACCTTGAATCAATGTCAGAGTTCACCAATGACAAGATACATGTAACAAACTGGCAAAACCCAGTTTAATGCCAAGCATAACTGCAGTTTTCGGGTAATTCCTGGTTTTGATTAAGAAAAATAAAGTGCATTTTTTCGAAATACTGGATTCCTGCCAAAAGTATGGCATGAAGGTCGATGTTTTAACGTTTTGGAAATCTGTTTTAATTCTGGATGACATTTCAGTTTAGATGGGTTACAGGAAATGCTAAAAACGTACTTTCCAAGGTAACTTCAGCATGCTAAAATATCGATTTGGCTATTTTAATACCATTGGTACTCACTTGGAATAACTAATTACTGCTCCCTCACATCAAGCATTCAAATTATAACTATTAAGCACGCATGTACAGTATGTTATGCAATTTGCACTTCATGATTCGGTGATTTGACTATCCTTGTCAAAAAATTGTCCAAGGTAAACTTGAGAAATTAGGCATCGTAGTTTCATACAATCCCAACTAGTTTAGTCAAGTTACGCAAAAAAAGAAAAACGGATTGAAATCACCTCCAGAATAGTAATGATCGAAATTGCATCAATTGTGTGCTCTGGCATAATGAGTTGTGTAATTTAAAAGTTTCGTCCAGACTGCTATTGGACTTTCAAACCTGCTCGACAAATGTCAGACAGTCGGAACAGTTTTCATTCAAAATGTGACTATTTGCCCCATTTTTAAAACTAAAAGAGACAAACATGTCATCAATTCCCAAATGACATCATTTATCTTAGCCATTTGCCATCATATTTTGGGTTAAGGCCCATTGAAAGTGATTTTTTGCAGTTGAATTTTGATAATTTTGGACGGATATGATAATTTCAAATGAAACTAAATGTTTTAATTGAAAGTTTATATTGATAGTAAGTTCCTGCACTATATAAAATGAAAAGACATTTCGTTTTTAGAATTTTTCCACATATTCTTTATTTTGCCAACGACAGTAAATCTGTTATATTCCCATTCAGATGGCAGGTGCTGCCATCTATCGCCCATAGAGCAAAATAAAGAGGTCAAACTTAGAATTACCGTTTTTATTAATATCATATACATTTCCATAAGTTTTCAGCAGCGCATGCCAAAAAACGCAAGTCCCTGTTAATGTTAACAAAAAAATTATTTTCATATGTTGATTAGGAAGGGAGAAATTGTTTCTGGAAATTGTATGCAGGGTGTCCCTAAAGTCACAACACACTTTCAATAGTGATGTCTAAGCAGGACAAAAAATGACGTCCTTGTTGCACATGCTTTAAAACTGGAGCTTAATTAAAAAAATGATGAAACAATGGCATCCAGTTGTGTCGTTATGTCTTGCCTTGAAAGGGGCCAAAAAATGATGTCATTTGTGCACAAGTTTTAAAGTGTTCCTCGATTTGAAAACAGAAACAATAATAAATATATGGCAGCCATTTGTGACGTGATGATGTCTTGCCTAAAAAGGATCACGTTTCAAAACTTGTCCTTCATAAGTTTCAAAACTTGTCTTTCATAAGTTTCAAAACTTGTCCTTCATTAAAAAACTGTGCAAAAGATGGCATCCATTTGTGACGTGATGATTTCTTGTCTAAAAAAGGATATAAAGATGATGCCATTTTTGCGTATGTTTTAAAATTGGTCCTTAATTTGACAAAAATAATCAATGATTTGGTTTCCATTTTCAGATATGGATTGCTGGGACCATCCGGATGTGGCAAAACGACCCTGTTGCGGTGCATCATGGGAATCGTTTCCATCGACAGTGGCTCAATTTCAGTGTTTGGTGAGGCCCCTGGCATACAGATGAACGAAAGGTCACGACCCAGGGTCGGTTTCATGCCACAAGACATCGCCCTGAGCAGCCAACTGTCTGTCAACGAAACCATCAATTTCTTCGGAAGGATTGCTGGGATGAACAAGTCGGAAATCGAGACCAGCGGCAAGTTCCTGCTCGACTTCCTCAACATCCAAGGATTATCCAAGAAATCAATCGGAAATTTAAGGTATAGTTTAATCATGAAACAGCTAATTTATCAATAGAAACATAGACACAATAATGCTGTGATTTTCTCCTAATGGCTAGTAGGCTGGCAGTGATTGCCCTTGTTCAGGGGCAGCTGAATTAGTGTCCGGCCAAGCACTAAGTAGTAATAATAAGTAATTTCTTCAAGAACTTGCTTTAGAAAAGTTAAACACATCAAATACTAATTAACGAACAATTCTGACATGTGCTTTTAACATATTTGTTATTGCGAATAATAATTTAATACTTCCAAAATAAAGTAAAAAAAGAAAGGCATAACTTACGGCATAACTATAATATAAATACTAACAATGAATATGTACATTTATATACAAAAGGCAAATGTATTTATGGTTAATAATATTTTGATTCATGAAAAATTGCTCCAATTCGGCCTCCACACATTAAGGTACTTCTCCGGCACATAGATAAACTATCCAACGCACTTACGAATGTATATGTTTTGTGCACAGTTGGAGCAGGGCATAAAATAAAGTATGTTTTAAATGTTTTTAATGTTTTAAATCTCTTTATTTTAGTGGTGGACAAAAAAGAAGAGTCTCCATGGCCATTGCCCTACTTCACGAACCTGAATTGCTGATTTTAGATGAACCAACTGGTAAGTGGACCATGTCGCCTACACTCCCTGTAAATTTTAATTTTAATCAGTTTTGTCGGTTTTCAGTTGGTGTGGATCCAGTTTTGAGGGCCAGCATTTGGGAGCATTTGAGCGCCTTGGTGAACCTAAAAGAAAGGCCCGTGACCATCATCATAACAACACATTATATAGACGAAGCAGCATTCGCCAACAATGTGAGGACTCATTTGAAAAATTCTTGGTGCCCTAAAAGGCGACATAAGCAAAAGACAGTATACATTTAAAAAAAACTCAAAACACAAATATAATAAACAAAAAGAATTAAGAACTTATTGGGTAACTGAACTTATTAGGGCTTAGTACTTGAAGGAATTTTGGGTTTAAATTGGAAAAAACCTTACTTGCTAGCCTGTGCGTTTTGGGATAATTTTAAGGAATTTTGGGTTTTAATTGGAAAAACCTTACATGCCAGCCTGTACTTTTGGGGGGAATTTTAAGGAATTTTGGGTTTTAATTGGAAAAAACCTTACATGCTAGCCTGTACTTTTTGGGTTCAGTTTAAGGAATTTTGGGTTTTAATTGGAAAAACCTTACATGCTAGCCTGTACGTTTTGGGGGAATTTTAAGGAATTTTGGGTTTTAATTGGAAAAACCTTACATGCTAGCCTGTACTTTTTGGGTTCAGTTTAAGGAATTTTGGGTTTTAATTGGAAAAACCTTACAT